>SNQJ01S0085984.1:29346-55522 GCA_010110895.2 Picea sitchensis | reverse complement strand
TCCATACGCACCTTCAGATCGATGATGATGGGTATTCTTGAAGGTTCTTTTATGGGCAGAGAGAGGACCGGTTTCCCCAAGACGGTTATTCTCCACCTGTCCATCAGAGTAGGAGATTCGACCATTCCGTTACCAAGAGCTTCAGAGAACTGTGACGGCAGTTCTCGTAACTGTTTCTTCATATGGGTCATTTAAACACTAAATTTACGAAATTAGTCTTACACACAACTGATAATGAATTCCCCAGCTAGAGAATTCTATAGTAGATGAAAATTCCTAATATGTCAAGGTTGGAGCTTAGTTCTTGTGGGAACTGAATCTCAAGTATTTAGACTTGACTGCCCACAACTGATAATGAATTTCCCCAACTACTGAATTTCATAGTAGATGATTCCTAATATGTCAAGGTTGGAGCTTAGTTCCCGTGGGTTTCTACATTTATCCACTAAGAGGATAATGTAATTGCAAGGTTTTTTATTACAAACTCGTTGAGAAAATTTACCCTTCATGGATTCCGTAAAGCGTGACCATAATGTATTCCATGGACCTACATAAATTACTCTTCATTTTGGTACACAAGTGCTTTCAATTAAACTTCTTAGTAGGTTTTTCAATCTTGAAGAACTCTTAATACAAATGGTTTAGGGTTAGTAATTCTCATCCTTTCTTCATACAAAGTGAATGGTTTAAGGTTAGTAATTCTCATCCTTTTAACTTTAATATTGCCATGATTTTATCATGCAGGGAGAACCAAGCAGAATGCATGAAATATGTAGCTTGACCCTATCTCTTAAAAGTCTGAAGAAGGTTCATGTAAAGGTTTCAAATTTTGGTAAGAAGGAAATTGATATGCTCGGTTTCCTTTTATAAGTTCTCCTTCATTGCAAACAATGACACTTACATTGCCTAAATGCTCCCAATATATCCACCAGCTGATGAAACAACTTTTGGGTTTGAAAAGATCTTTTGAATCATATGTATTTATCACATAAAAATATGAGGGTAATAGCAACAGATGCAAAAGATGTTTTCTAGTGACTCAATTGAAATGTGTTTCAATAAGAATGAATATGATTTTGTAGGGTATTGTCTAACTTTTCTACCAAATGATTTTTTTGGACGGCTAAATAAATTTACACAAAATTACTATTTTTTGTTGTTTAAAATCCATTTTTGTTGTGTAAATGTACCATAAAAATATAATCAAAGAAGAATCATTTAGTAAACGTTTAGACTACTACATTTTGTAATCATTAAACTTTGATTTTACTAAAATTTATATGGCAAAAAGCTTATCTCAATTTGTGTGTCTAAACTGCAAATACCAGAGTAGTGCAATTTTTTCTATGTGATCAACTCTAGATTATATCATGTATAAAATCGCAACTATATATAAATTATATCCGTTAGCGTAAAACTAAATCATAATTTAAGAGTAGTATTTTCTATTTAAATACCTTCTAAGTTAATTATTTATATCCTTGTTATCATGTGCCATTCATTATGTATTTTTTCATTTCAGTTTGTAATATTCCTTTATGATATTTAATTGTTCTTAACTAAAGTCACATGGTCTAGTTGCTCTCCATGCTCGTTAGCATTTCCATAAACATGTCATCCTGAGAGCTCTATGACTAGCCATGCAGGATCAATCTACTGGAATTGGTGTTGCCACCATGAAGGGCATCAAATCCATGGTAGACAACCATCTAAAAAGAATTTATGCTCATGAATTTCATGGACATGGACAATATGGAGACGTTGTTATGAGGCGTTATCAAGGAGCTCTTGTTGAATTACATCTTAAATAGTCCATTTCCTGTATGTCATACTTGCATTGTTACACCCTTACTGTAGTAATAGTCAATACTAATGCCAATAGAACTCTATTTTCTTAATGCTTATTCAGATCTAATAGAATTCCCAAAAGTCCTCTCTAAATGTTTATGCATTTGGATATCTCGTAAACACATGGAGATATGCAAAAGAATTTACATTGTTGATAAAGAGATATACATAAAAACTAGGTGTAGAAAAACGTAAATTGCGAAAAAATAAATACAATATTAATAAACACTATCATAATTATATCAATTATATGCAAAGTCAAACTAAATTGACATATCTTATTATTGAAATATAAATTGCAGAAAAATAAATACATTATGAATAAAAAAAATTAAGAAATGCCATTAATGGAATACCTCATTTTCTATTTTCAACCTACTTTGAAACATTTGAGAGTGAAATAGTGTATATGGCACTGTTAGCACCCAAAGTTTTGGGATAAGATTGCATGTCTGCACACAAAAACAAAACTGCACCATAAATGAAATCAGGCACCCATGCTTATCAGAGTTCCACAATGTGCACCATGAATTAAGAAGATATTGCATGCACACCAAAATCAAGAAATTTTTTTTTAGGAATCTTCTCGAATGATTAACTTAAGTAGCACGAGAGATCGTGGAGAAATTAAGGGATGAGATGACAAGTTAGTTAATACTACCATGACTCTGAAGAGGCTACGTGGACTGCATGCAGGTGGTAGAAACATGTGGAACTGGAAGTTAGTAAAGCGAGTGGAGTAGAGGAAAGTGACATAGCCCCAGAGTAGAGAAGGAAAAAAAAAGGAGCAGTGAAGAGACAAATAAGAGTTTGAAGTTCAGAGAGTCTGAGGTTTGCATCAAAGCAGAGGAGAGAAATGAGTTTAACTAGTTTTTGCATGAGTCTTGTTGAGAGTCTAGTAGTGTATGTGGCTGGAGTAGTTTTTGTAAGGAGTCTGTAATAGAATCAGTTTAGTATTATGTGCAGAGTCTAATAGAAAAAGCATGATGTCATGTAATGACTTACTCATAGAATGAATGAGAGTTCAGGGAACTATTCTTGTTAAATTATGAGTTTGTTGATCCATGCAGGGCACTGTTTGAATGGAAATAATATAAAGCTGTTGTTATTCTTTTCATTCACCATGTTGATTATAAGCTCAATGGATGAATATGATAATGTTGCATGTTCTTAATATCGTATTGAATTGTGTGAATATCATCTCGAGTGGTTTCCTAGTGTATTTTAACCCTTCATCACCAACACAATCCCAAATGGTCTCTCTGATTCTCATGGTGTCTTGGGTTAGACCTTCTTCAGTCTTCGACTGAGGATTGATATGTCGATGCCTTGGGTTTTGTTGGTCAACTATGGATGAAACCTGTGTCATCACCCCCCCAACATTGAGAAGGATGTGTGCAAGATAACCAACAAATGGTTTTGTTTCTAGGACCTCTAGGTTTTTTATTGCATGATGAAGGAGGAGAATGAGATGATATCCATCTCAGGAGGAAATACAAGATTGGTTATCTGCAAAAGAAGATGAGTTTTCTTGATGAAAGAATCAAGGTTTGATCACCAACGTGGAACGTTAGAAGGAAAGGTATATTTACACTAATTTGCATGATATTTTCTTTGTTGAGTTTCCATGTTTGTTGTATGAATGGTTGAAGAGGCAGACTACAACTAATACTTCTTTGAGACCCCGAGAACCACTGGTTTGGGACCATATTATAGTTGATTATATGAAGTCATTGGACAATAAGTGGGATTGAACAATTGACTTTTGGTTTTCTCAGGTGAAGGAAGGATAAATTATTGAGTTTGTTGTAGAATACAATGATTCTTTCAGTGAGGCTGAAAGAAAGTTTGTTGAAGGTCCTCATAAAAGGTTGCTGGAAGAAATCTGGTTGTGGATCAAGATGTTATTTGTGGAGAAATGATTGATGCACACAAATCTCGATAGGATGGTTGAGTAGAGTCCTTTAGCGTCGAGGGGGATGAAAAGAAGGGGGAAAAGAGAGAGAGAAGATGGATCTGCTGGAAGGATCCAAAATAAGCTAAGATGAGGTGAGGGAAAGAATGGGCCTAGAGGAGTAGAGGAGAGAAATAGTTGAAATATACACAAGAAGAGTTGAGATAAGGAGGAAAGTAGAACAAAGAAGCAGAAAGAAGGTAGAAATGGGTGTGAGATGAGGGGTTAGGACGAAAATGAAGAGGAAGATGGTCGCACCATGAGGAAGTGCGCAATAGATTACTATGCTAAAGAGGAGCACATACGAAGATTTGACGACGAAGAGGCATAAAGTTAGGAGCAGGGTATGTAGTGAAGATACCAGAAGTATTAGTAGTAGGGACAAAGAAGAGGAAGTATGACCTCATTGGCCATTGTGAGATGTTGGAACTTCAGAAGAGGATGAGGCGCATAGTAGAGGCACAGAAGTAGGAGAGGATGATGAAGGTTCTTGACAAGGTGAGGAAGAGAATTTATGCATAGTAGTTGGTCTTGTGCGATTATATGTAGGAAACTCTCTAGTTTCCCTCAAAATAAATTATGGGAGAATATGGAGGTACCCCCCATTTGAACCACTCCACTTGCACATTTGTAACCAAGAAGAGAGAACAACAGACAAGGCGATGATAGGAGTAGAAGGAGTATAAGAAAGGAGAGAAGATACGAGTGAAGAAGAGTATGAAGTCTACAATACTTCGTAAGGGAAATTATTAGTACCGAGATCCCCAACATTGAGTAGTCAGTAAGAAGGACATAGTCCTAGATTGAGAATGACGAATCGAGATACAACTCTGAGGCTATCAGTGTTCCGTGGGGCAAGTAAGGATGATGTGTTATCATTGAGAGTTACCCTCAGATTATGAGAGTATAAGCCTTGTACCCATCATAGTGTTTTGTGGATGTTTGATTTATATGAGTGGAGATCAAAATGGAGAAAACTCAATACGAGAATCATTTCAACACAAAACTAGACAAGAAATGCACAGGGAAGTGAGGGCCACATTAACTTCAGTCAGTGAATTGAGTTTTAGTATGAGCAGAGGGAAGACTTAGTACAAAAAGTGAACAATACTGCTTTGGGCATCAGACCTTCAAGCATCTTGGAGAGGAAAAAATCAAGCTCAAGAATTCTCTTGAACTCAAGCTTCAAACACTGAAATATGTCCAAATGACACAGTCACAACAACATAATGATCAAACCTACATCACAATGTAGTTACAACAACTCAATTGGATCCTCCATGCCCAATCCATTCAGTGTAAGAGGGAAAAAGAAAAAAAAGAGAACTGATTAAAACTGGTCACGATACTATTGTAATCAAACCTACATTACAATATAATAACAACCCTCGACTGGATCCTGCATACCTGAGTGTTTTAACACATATTTTTACAAAGAGATGGAAAGAGGTTGAATTCTATTAATATGAAAGTATCAAATTTGATACATAACCAAAGAACAACTCTGGCATCCAAACATTACAAAATATGGAGCTCTTCTCAACTAGTTGACGACCCTAACAAAATATTAAAACTATCTATTTATACTCAGCTCAGTCCACAACTACCAAAAGTGTGACCTGAACCTTACAATCAAAGATTTGTGTCGACGACTCCTTCTGTTAGACTGAGCGTGTATCCTTATGTCAGACGCAATCTCAGATCAACATGGGTTTGCAGGAAAATCATCTCGTAGGGGTACCATGGGCTGACATCTCTGTCTTCGTGACCAGATCCTCCACACCTTCCATTTATGGGGTGAGCCGAGGCTTCAACCACCAATCCTACCTTCCATTAATTTCTTTTCCTTGGGGACTCAATGAGACTTAATTCTCAGGAGGAGGCCACAAGTTTTTCTTGGATTTGACACTACATGAGCATGTGATTCCGGGGCCGTTAAAAGTGGTTTGGATTCAGACTGATTTTGGGCCCACAATCCATCACCTTTCACCATGTAGCATTTTCTCCTTACCATGGTTTCAAGTGAGAGACCGCTCAAGAAAATTACCGCCCGAGCATGTTGCATCCCCGCAATAGACCGTGGCCATAGATCGGGGTGCTATCTGTAATCTGGGCACACTTGTCATATTTGGTGCCACTGCCAAGATTAATCGCCCGCCAACTTTGAGGTCCGCTAAAACTATGCCTTGGGGGGGTGGCGCTACCTTTGGCGATGGAAAAAAACATTTTCCGGAGAGTGATATAACATGGAGGCCTGACATCACCATGTTGATGTGTTGCGGATGGAGAGGTGACATGTGTCACTTTGAAAGCAGTCTGGAGGCATGTCTAAAAATGCTTGAAATGAGTGCCATGTGTCAGCGCTAGACGGATACCATGTGCTTGGTGCTCTAGGGCTCGGGTGCTAGCTCCTTTTCCTTTGGCTCCTTCCTAGATGTGACCTAGGGCTATGAACTTACACCATCCCGTGATTTTGGGGGTGGCCACAAATGGTTTGAAACCAAATCAATTTCCTCCTCGCAATTCACAATGAGACACCACATGTTCCTTTCCCAAAATAGTGGTTCCGATTACGGCTTGCCCTCCAAATTTTAAATTTCGAGCACCCTCTGACCCCGCAATGGAGCGTGACCACTGATATTTCAATCTACGATGAGGCCCTTTGATCAACGACTCTACTTTGGCACGTTTATATCGATGGGTCAGATCTACACCCTCTGAAATTGACGGTCGTGATTTTCTTCGTGATTCGGGCTTCAGACCTTTCAAATCTCAAACTTCCTCTGCCTTCAATGATTTCTCCCGGAGCTATGGATCTAATGACTATTGGCCCCCTGAGATTGACGACTGAGAATTACTTCGGGTCTCCGGACTCTGGGAAAAAAAAATCTCAAACCTCATCCTCCTCCATGCTTTTACCTGGAGCTGACGATCTAATGACACATGTCCTTTTGAATTGAATGATCGAGAATCACTTCATACCTTTATCTAGAGTTTAGGATCCATGATATATGTCCCCTGGATCTTCCTTCAAGTAAATCCTCTGGAGCTAAGGATTTGATGATACATGGCCCTTACAGATAAACGATCCAGATTCATTTCGGGCCTTCGACACTTCGGAGCTTCGAGATTTCGAGGGCTTCAACACTTCAGGACTTTGGACTTCGAGACTTCAGGGGCTTCGACACTTTGGTACTTTTCGATGCACAACTCATGCAAATATCCAAAGTAAAAAACCCTAAAACGCTTGATCTAATGACGCGTGCCCCCCCGCAGATCATTGGTCCAGATCCACTTCGGGCCTTTGACACTTCGAGACTTCGGGCTTCGTCTCTTTCAAATTATTGACTGCCACAATATTCTGGAGCACTGAATTCTGAAGTGAGGGATCTTCCCCCATGTGTCCCCAGCTTTTGATGGCTTAGATTTGATTTTGGGACTTCGACTCTTCATAGCTTCTAGAGGTACTGTCGTCAAGATAAACGACTTCTGTTGATTTCGATATCAACGGTCCATAATTGCTTCAGGAGTCTAGGCTTCGGTTCTTCAAGAGTTTTACGCATTTGTCACTTCAAAACACCCGAAGCTCATTTCCCCGAACACTTGGATCACCTACCACCTATCCCCTTAAAGATCAATGGCTCACGCTCTCTTCGGGGCCTTTCTTAGGCGCTATACTTCGCACAACTTTAAGATTTCGAGTGTCCACGAGCTGCTAATCTGAAATCCACATGGAATTCTCACCGTTGAAAGTAGAATCTTCCCTTTTGCCTGATTCGAGTCCATAACAAACCACTATGAGTATTGCGCCTTGAGCCCATGGATGCAGCCTATGTAAACAAAGTTTTGGACGACTGGATGGGGCTCGGGAAAACAAAAGGATGAATGATTAAAACAAAAGGAGATGGGTGTTCATCTTTAGAAAAAAAAATAGAAAAGCTTCGGGCCGAGACTTTTTGAGGTAAGACCTCAAGGGAAACCAGGTCCTTCAACAAAAAAGGGGAAAACAAAAAACAAATTTAACAGTCGAAGGGAAAAAATTTAGGACCTGGCCTGTAAAAGAGAGGGAGACAAGGAAAGGATACATGCCTGAGTATTTGAAAAAACACACACACAACTTGTGACAACTATATGTGATAACATTTGGATCCACAGGGGATGGCATGCTCCTTGCAAGCTGCCGAGAACACATAGTTACATTGCGTTATCTTTGGGTTATGGAGTATTTTATTAAAAAACAAAAATAAAAATAAAGTGGTATTTACAATGGTGGGAATCCAATCATGTCTTAAACAAACAATTTCTTCAAAAAATTCCCATTGACAGGGCCACCCAAAACTTCAGAGTCCCCCAAGGTCTGCAATTTATAAGTGTAGTTCGGAAATACCTCAGAAATCTTGAAGGGACCGATCCATAAGGCTTCAAATTTACCATGCTTGCCTTTGTCTTGTTTGGGGGCGTCCCACTTGAGCACCAGATCCCCCAGCTGAAAATATTCCTTGCTCGTCTTCTTGTCAAAGGCTCGCTTTATCTTTTGTTGATGGTCCTATGCTTTATCAAGCAATTGCTCCCTGGTCTACTGTACTTCTACCAACTGCATTATCCTCCTGACCATGCCATCAGGTTCTCCTTGGTATTCCTAAAGGAATTTTTCCATAGGAAAATCTAGTCGAGCAGGAAAAACAACCTCAACCCCATACACCAGTTGAAAAGGGGAAATGCCTAGTGATCTTTTTGTTGTAACTATGTCAGCCCATAATGAAAATTTTAGCTTCGAATCCCAAGATTTCTTCTTGTCCTCTAACAGCTTCTTGATGATCTTTGTGAAGCTCCTTTTAGAAGACTCTCCTAAACCATTTCCCTAAGGGTAGTAGGGAGTAGAATGGACTAGTGTGATCCCATACTGCTCATAGAAATTAATTAATGGCTTAGCTCTGAAAGAGGAAACATTGTCTGTAACAATCCTGTTTGGACAACCAAATCTAGATATGATGTCTTCAAGGAAATTTATGATCACCTTGTGGGAACTGCTCCTTGTAGGGATGGATTCTATCCATTTGGTGAAATAGTCAGTGGTGGTCAAGATCCACCCGTGCTGGCCACTTGAGGCTGGGTGGATCTCTCCAATGAAGTCGAGACCCCATTGATGAAATGGTCCAAAAACCATTATAGGTTTCAAAGGAAAATATTTGAGTTGCTTCTTTCCAGCAAACTTCTAAAGCTTGGCACATGCCCTAATATTTGTACAAACATCAATGAAAAGGTTGGGCCAGAAATACCCAACTCTGAGGATCTTATAGGCTGTGGAATTCCAAAAATGATGCCCCCCACATGAGCTACTATGAAAATCAGCCATTGCTCTCTAGGATTCTTGTGGGTCTAGACACCTCAACAGAACTCCCAGAGGGTCCTTCTAGTACAAAACCTGATCAATGATACAGTATTTAATTTCCTTGAGTTTCAAATCTCTCACCTTGTTTTTATCCAAACCATCAGGGGGCCTCAACTTTTGCAGGAAGTATATGATGTCTTTGTACCATGCACATTCTGCTAAGTTGGGGATGACATGAGAGTCTTCACAAACAACCTCAGTTTGTTTATTTCCTGAGTCTATATTCCTAAAATTAACTCTCAATTCCTTGCAATTTGATTCAGCCAATAACCTAGCTAAACCTTGGCCTTTCACCAATTTGGTGGGTTTGATTTCCAGGTCAAACTCTAAAATTTTGGCAATCCACTTGCTCCTTTTCCCATCTATATCAGGCTGGATCAATATCTCCTTTACTGAGGCCGAGGGGATGTATGCAATAATATTTGAGTGCAGAATATAGATTTTGAAAGTCTTGATGGATTTCACCAAAGCATATGTTTTTTTTTTCAATGATGTCATATCTCATTTCTGCATCCCTCAGTGCTTTGCTGAAAAAGGAAATAGGTTGCTCCAACCCTTCTGCATTTCTTTGTAACAAGACAACAACTAATGTATCTAATGAAGCGAAGGAAAATATCATAAATTCCTTATAATAATCAGGGATGATGAGCACATATGCTTCAGTCAAATCCCTCTTGATCTAATTGAAACAATTTTTGGACTCAACAATCCATTTCACTTCATTCCCCTTTATGAGCATGGATGTAATGTATTTAGCCAACTCAACAAAATTAGAAACGAATCTCCTCAAAAATTTGATTTTACCCAAGAATGACTGAACCTCTTTCCCGGATATGGGAAAAGACAAAGACTGGATGGCCTATACTCGGCTTGGATCAATCTTCACCCCTTCAGCTAACATAATATGCCCCAACAATTTTCCCTCTTTCATAGCAAATACAAATTTCTTAGGATTGAGGGAGAGACCAAACCTCCTGCATTTCAAGGAAATCTTCTTCAAATGATGACAATGTTATTTATCATACTTTGAGAATATTTTAATTTCATCCAGATAGATGACTACAAATTTGTTGTTTTCTCTGATGAAGACAATGTCCATGGCTCATTGGAAAGTTGCTCCTGCATTCATCAATCCAAAGGGAATTTTAGCATACATAAATGTCCCCCAAGGAGTTGTGAAAGATGTAATATTGATTCGGATTTTATGAGCAGAACAAAATGACTACAGATTATTAACAGGTGCTTAACAAAAAAATAGAGATACAGTAAAACTGGTTTTCTATTCAATAAGGAAATAAGATGAAACTATAAAATGCAGTGGAAACAAGCTTGTTCGAATGGTGGCGGCTTATCTCTAAGAAGAGATGTGACGATTGCGCTCATTTACAAGAAGATGATTACAGTGAGGCTCTGAAGGCATTTTTACAATAAACAGGAATGCCAAAAACCCTATACATCCAAAAACCTAACCCTAGGAGATGAAGCGCCAAAAGTCATGTGGGCTCTGTTTGGGTAAGTTAGTACATCAACTTCCCAGGTTTGTAACTTTTGCATACGATATCCGTTTTAGGCGTATGATAGCCCGTTCGAAAGGTATCATCGAGGAGATTCATTTTGGGGGCTCAATCATGCCTTTGACAATCATTGAGAATATTGATCCCAAAAAACCTTCATTGAGGCCCTCAAAATGGCCCCAGAAGTTAAAACTGCTAAAAATAGTAAATTGCCAAAAATTGTTAGAAAATTGTTTTGAGCCAGTTGGAAGAGGTGGGTGGCCACCGATATCCACTTGGATCAATCCTCCCTCCTTAGGAAGAAATGGTCTCCATTTCATTGAGTCCCCCCATCAGATGAGGAAATTTCTGTTGAATTTGGCCCCGGGTGAGCCACTTGCCTTTGTGCAAGAGTTGCCCTGCTTTGACGACTCAATAAAGCTAGATCCTTTGTTGTCGAGTGCCCTTGATCTGTGTGTCCACAATATTATCATTGTATGCTTGTTTTATGTGTTTGGGTTTGAGTTCTGTTGGTGTCAGTTTCTATGTTACGTTTGAGGGGTCCAATAATGGTGAAAAATAAGGGCGAAGGAGATCCATGTTGAACATTGGGTGCAGGCCAAGGAAAGGAGGAATGTTGAGCTCGAAATAATTATCCCCCATGGCCTTGGTGATGGTGTAAAGCCCATAACAGAGTGGTCTAAACTTTCGAAGGGGTCCTTTAAGGCATTATTTCTACAAGTGCAACCAAACTTTTTCGCCCACCTGAAACTTATGTGGCACCCGATGTTTATCATGGTGCTTCTTGTACTTGTCATTGGACTTATGTAGGATATCCTGAACCTGTTGGAGGATGTGATGGATCCACTCAATGAACCGGGTGGCTTTGTCATCTTTAGTTGGAGCAAGAGATGAGTCGGTCGAGGTGACTGCAAGGGGATGTGAAACATCTATGGGACCCAATGGTTGGAATCCCAACCCCACCTGAAAGGGGTTGTGGCTAGTTGATCTATTCAGAGCTTGGTTGTAGCTATGTTGGACATAGGGAAGGATCTCATCCCATGTGTGAGGGTGCTTTGAATTATACATGCGAAGGATATGTAAAATCATTCGATTGACGACCTCGGTTTGGCCATCAATCTAGGGGTGGAAGGTCGTGGATTTGGTGAGCTTGGTGTCCAACAGTGAACAAAGGCTCGACCAGAATGTGCTAAGAAATCAATTGTCCCAATCTGAGACAATGGTTTTTGGGATTCCAAAATGTACCCAGACTCGTTCAAAGAAGAGCTTGGCAGTGGCCTCTGTTATGATGTTCTTGTTGCAGGCAACCGAAATCGTCATCTTAGAAAAGAGATCAAAAACCACCAAAACATAGTCATTTCCCCTCTTGGTGGATGGGAGGCCCGACATGTAGTCCATTGAGATTGATTCCCATGGCCCGTCGGGAGTAGGAAGAGGGGTGTACAGGCCCTGTTTCTTAGTGTTCGGTTTGGCAATAGTGCAGGCAGTGCAAGACCTGATATACTTGTTGACCTCCTATCGAAGTTTCGGCTAGTAGAAATGTTTATGTAGCATCGCCACTATATTTTTGATGCCGAAGTGTCCTTCCACCTGAATGTAGTGGGCTTCCCAGATCAGTTTCACTCGCTCGCTTGATGGAACACAAATATGGCCCAGATAACACAACAACCCATCCTGAAGATGGAAATTATTGACAACTGCATTTGCACCCAACATTTGGTAGGTGGTGGCGAAGTCTGGGTCTGTCTCATAGAGTTGGGGCCATCCATAGGTCTCATGGCCGTAGGTGTCTAGCACCATGGTGAGTGTTGTGAATGGAAGTTTGTTGAGGCAATCAACGATGTGATTGGTACTTTCTATTTTATACTTGATGTTGAGGTGGAATTTCTGCAAGTATGAAGACCACTTTTGATGGAGATCATTCTGCAATTTTCCTTGTGTCTGCATGAAATGCAGTGGCTTATGATCAGTGTGGATGATTATCTCCTTCCCAAGAATGTAATGTCTCCACTGGCGGCAGGCTTTCACAATGGAGTACATTTCTTTGTCGTAAGTAGGGTACTTACGGACAACATCTGATAGTGTCTCACTATGATAGGCCATGGGGTGGCCGTGCTGAGTGAGAACGATGCCCACTGCATAGTCTGAAGCATATGTCTCGATCTCAAAGGGTTGTTGCAGGTCTTTTAGTGAAATTACTGGGGCTGAGCATAAGCGTTGCTTCAAATCATCGAATGCTTGTTGTTGGGACTTGCCCCAAGCAAATTTTTCCTTACCACCACCCCTGGTTATTTGGCTAAGGGCCCATGCAATATGGGAGAATTCCAACACGAACCTGCAGTAGAAATTGGCAAGGCCTAAGAAGCTCCGACTTGGATCTTGGATGGATCCACATGTACGCCACGCTGATCAATTATGTAGCCCAAGTAATGGACCCTATCCATGCCGAAGGAGCATTTTTCCAAGTTGGCATATAACATGTGCTACCGTAGGGTGTGCAGAACTTGGTGAATATGCTGCAAATGTTCGGACCAAGTCTTGTTGTAAATGAGAATGTCATCCAGATACACCGCTACAAAATTATTGGTGAATGGTCACAGGATATCATCCATCATCCTCATGAAAGTGGCTGGAGAATTTGTCAAACTGAAGGGCATGACCAACCATTGAAAAATGCCTTCCTTTGACTTGAAGGCAGTTTTCCATACATCTATCTGTTCTATCGGGACCCTGTGGTAGCTAGACTTTAAATCAATCTTACTAAAGTATTTGGCCCTCATGACTTGATCAAGGAGGTTGTTGATTCGGGGAATCAGGTACCGGTTTCTGACTGTGATTTTATTCAAAGCCCGGTAATCAATGCAAAGTCACTAGGTTCCATCTTTCTTCTGTACCAACATGATTGGTCTCCCACAAGGTGATGAGCTGGGATAGATGTGCCCTTTATGGAGTAGTTCTTGGATCTGTTGCTTGATCTCCTCATTCTTTAACAGAGAGTGACGATAGACTGGCCCATTACGCAACGACATGTCGGGGGTCAGATTGATGGGGTGCTTGACCTGGTAGTGCAGAGGTACCTCGGTAGGTTAGGAGAAGATATATGAGTATTCTTCCATGACCTTATATACTTTCTTTTGTTGTGTGGAGAGGTCGACCGCAAAGACCCTAGACGTGACTGTGATCATTCGCTTATTCTAAGAGAGAATCACGAAGAAGACAAATTCCCCATCTGAGAGATGACCTTCCCGCATTGCTTAGTAGAGATCAAGGAAATAACACTAGGTGGGACTGCCTCGGGTATCCTATACAATTTCCTGTTCAAAGTAATAATAACACTACGAGGCCTAGAATCATATACCGCATTAAGTTTCCATAAATAAGGTTGGCCCAGAATAAAATCACAAACTTTGAGGGGAGAAACATCACACAATACCTCGTCTTTGAAGGGCTTGATGGTGTATGACAGTTGGCACTATTGGTTGACACGGATATCGCTTCCTTAGCGGAGCCATCCAATGGTGTAGGGTTGTGGGTGCGGTGTTGTCGGCAGGGCCAACCGCTTGACGACCTATTCTAAGATGAGGTTCTTCTGGCTACCGCTATCCATGATGAAGTGCAACGGGGTTCCTTTTACCCACATCTATGAATGGAAGAGGCATTCTCCTTCTTCTTCCTTGTCTGGTTCACCATGCTGGAGCTTTGTGGTAGAAACGGTGGCACTGGGTTCGACATCAATGATCCATCTTCCCCTTTATAGTTCTGGATTAGAGACTAAACCCGCATCGATTCAGAGGCTTTCACTTCATCCACCAACGACAGTTTTGAGCGATAGTCAGCAGTTTTATGCTAAGGGCTCTTATGGAAGTCACACCATTTCCCAGTATATTTCTTTGTCTTTCCGGTGTCCTTATTTTCTTGCGGCTTGGACTGGTTGTCCTGATACTTTCCATATTTTCTCTGTCCTTTGTTCTATGGGTTGGGGCCACCCTTTCCTGGCTTTATTTGTGAGGGGTTTCCAGGCCCAAATTTCTGTGTCTTTTGTTTGAGCTTCTGCTCGATTTTGACGGCATATCAGTAAACCATGCCCAAGGATGAGATGTCCAAAAATTCCATTTCGGTCTGGATGTGTCTATGTAGAGCATCGCGATACTTGAGCATCATATGTCACTCTGAATCTTTGATACCTAGCTTGGTGCGCAAGGTATGAAAGATATTCGTGAAATCTGGCACTACATAGTCTCTTTCTTGCCACAGTGTGGTCCATTTGGTATACAAGTCGTCATAACTTCCGAAAGGGTAGTATTGTTCCTTAATAACATCCTTAAAGGAATCCTAGGTGGACATGACTATAAATAGTGAGGGTTCCTCTATTTCCTTTTTCTCACATAAAGTTTCCCACCAATCTTTGACGTGGGGAATTACTTTGAGGAGCGCAAAGTAATCTTTTCTCTATTCGAAAAGTTATGGACAGAAAAATACCTTTCTAGTAGATTCAACCACTTGTCTACAACATCTGTGTATATCTGACCTTTAAATATAGGAATATCAAATTTTATTTGTACCTTGAATGGGGTGACTCCTCCGCTCGAAGAAGGTGCGTCGTCTGTTGGTAGCCGTTGAAGGATTTGTGTGAAACTATCCATCATCTCGTTCCTTTGTTGCATGAGGGATTCCTCAATCAACAGTTTGAAAGGATCTCCTGTCCCGTCATATTTATTTTATCCTTCCATGAGAGGTCGCTTGGGTGTGAAAGAGCTTTTTTCCTCAAGAGAAACAATCTCAAGACCCAACTCTTTGTACTCCGACCTTTTTGGGGACATGCATTAAGACGACAAGGAGAAGACCGCTCTGATACCACTGATTTGGATTTTATGAGAAGAACGTAATGACTACATATTATTAACAGGTGCTTAACACAAAATAACTGAGATATAGTAAAACTGGTTTTCTATTCCATAAGGAAATAAGATGAAATTGTAAAATGCAGTAAAAACAAGCTTGTTGGAATGGTGGCGGTATATTTCTACGAAGAGATGTGACGACTGTGCTCATTCGCAAGAAGATGATTACAATGAGGCTCTGAAGGCCTTTTTACAATAAACAGGAATTCCAAAAACTCTAGACATCCAAAAACCTAATCCTAGGAGATGAAGTGCCGAAAGTCATGTGGGCCCCGTTTGGGTAAGTTAGTACATCAACTTCCCGGGGTCGTAACGTTTGCATACGATCTCCGTTTTAGGCATATGATAGCCTATTGGAAAGTTATCGTCAAGAAGATTAATTTTGGGGGATCAATCATGCCTTTGGATATCTTTAAGGCACTCGATCCAAAAAAACCTTCATTTAGGCCCTCAAAATGGCCTCGAAAGTTAAAACTGCTAAAAATAGTAAATTGCCAAAATTGTCAGAAAAATGTTTTGAGTCAGTAAGAAGAGGTGGGTGGCCACAGATATCGACTTGGATCACTTCTTTCTATCTTCAGGAAAGACAAAGATCTGATTGTATCCAGAGAAGCCATCGACCATAGACATCCTGGATGAACCAGTCACTCTCTACAAGATGTGTTCCATCTTTGGCAAGGGGTAGTTATCTTTCTTGGAGCTCCTGTTCAAATTTATGAAATCGAAACAAAACCTGATTTCCCCATTCTTCTTCCTCACAAGCACCAAATTATCCACCCACTCTGAAAATATCAAAGGGAGGATGATCTGCACATCCAACAACGTTTTCACTCCCTTTTCCATAATTGGCAACAACACGAGATTTATCTGTTTGAGCTTCTTCTTGAAAGTTTTTGCATCCTGTTTCAAAGGTATTTTGTGTTCAATGATGCTGGTGTCATATGTTCTCAAATCCTTGTATGTCCAAGAAAACACATCAACTAACTCCTTCAAAAATTTGACATACTCAACCCTTTTCTCTTTTGATAAGCTGCTAGACAATTTGACCCATTTGGGATTCTCCTATGTTCCTAGATTGAATTCAGTCACATTAGCCCCTTTAGTTGATCCTTCAACATTTACAACAACATCATTTTTTTCAAACAATCTCTCCAAAGGGACAAGCCCCTTTGAAATATGGTTGCTAGGAAACTGAACAATTTGATGGTTAGCAATTTTATTCATAAAAACATCAGCATGAAGGATTTATTCAAAATCCCGATTCTGATTAATATGCATATCAAAAAATTCATCCACAGTCTCAAGGAAACTTTTTATCTCGATATCATCCTCAAAAACCTTCCAATGTTTGACATTGTCAGGAGTAGAGGGTCTGTATTTTATCTCAACCTCATACTTGAGTTTGGGGGGCAAAGGGACCTTGAAATTACTTGCTGAGACCGCCAAGGAGTCTGCCACATAGTTCTCCTCTCTTGGAACAAATGAGATATTAAAATCCAGGAAGAAACTGTCAATCATATCCCAGACTTCATTTATGTAATCCATTAACCTGGGGTTCTTAGCCTGATATGAGATTTATGACTTGATGAACAATCAGCTCAGCATCTCCGCACACTGCTAGCTCCTCAATTTTCATGTCTTTGGTATCTATCAAACCTAAGAAAAGAGCCTCATACTCTGCCACGTTGTTTGTTGTTTCAAATTCAAACTTGCAGGAAGTAAAAACCACTGCATCACCAACACCTTCCCTAGAAGAGGCTCCATAAAAAACAAATTTCCAAATATAGGTCTTGGGGGGAGGATCTTCATAGAAGGTAATAGACTGCCTTCTTATCTTAATAGGTGGTTGAGGAACATCAGTGAGCTATAATATACTGGTTCCCAAATCAGTATCAACTGGAAAAATGGGATGGTTGATGGGATTTGCTTCGTCACTTATAATGTAGGCAAGTTGTGCTTCTCTATAAATCCTTCTATGTTCCCATACAAACATAGGAATGGTGGCATATGAAAGGTCCATATGCAAAGTTCCCCCTAGTTTTTTGATCCATGATCTAGACAAGAGCATCCCAAACTTAAGGGGAACAACATCTACCACTATGTCTATGACCACACTCTTCATTGACAACTGGAACAAGGAGAAAACGAGGTCCTTAATAACCTCGAGGCATTTCACCTTTCTGGAATCGAATAAATACAGGTCATGGTAAGTTTTTGTAACCTCCAACCCAAGCTCATCCATGACAATATTAGGCATGATATTGTGAGATGCCCATGAATCAATCAAGAAGTTGTGTAACACTTTGTCATGAATATTCAATGATGTATAAAAAGGAGGTGAGGAATCATCTCTATCATCTACAAAAGGCCCTAGTATGATAGCTAGATTTTCATCTTGGAGATTGACTGAGTCTGTGGAATTAGATGAAGGTTTGGGCTGCAACATTTTGGAGAGGCACTTTTTGAAATATTCATGCTTGACTAGCTCTGACAGAGGCACATGGATATTGATCTTTTGAATCTCGTGCTCAAAGATAAAAGAGGAGGGAGACTTCAGAATATCCTTCACTTCTGGGGTAGGGATCTTGACCATGGGTGGGGGGTTTTGTGCCTCCTTTTCTTTATGGTTGTCTATTACCTCTTTAGCAGGCTTCTCTGTTTTGGTAGGTTGATAAGAAATATCAAGATTCCCTTCTTTCTTCTTTGACCTTAGGATAAATCTATTTTGATTGTTGTTGGTCTTTTCCCCTTTGCTCAACTCGTTTAGTTGGCTATCCATGATAGACTCCTCATATGCAAATTAGGTTAAATGAGGAAATGAGGAGGTGTCTCCAAGAAAATGGATTTTAGGATCAATATCTTCTTCCTCTCCTTCTTCATTAGTAACAAGGTTATTTTGGAGAGGAGATTGAATTATCTGATCATCCCTATCCATGTTTATTTGATCTCTTTGGATGATCTGTGGGGCATTATTTGGTCTTTTAAAGCTACCCCTATTATCAATATTTAGGGGATTCCTATAGCTCTCATCTCCTTCCAATTTCAACCTTTCCACCTCAAAAAAAGGTGATTTTACTAGCTTGGTAAATTCATCCACTTGAGGGTGGGCAACAGAGGAACTAGAGGTTGAAGCTTCAAACCTCCCCTTTCTTTTGTCTCTATCAGCCTTACTCCTAAGTTTGTCAATTGCCAATATATTGGACTCTACTTCAAGGGTCACATATTGCATATGAACCAAGGAGGTATCTCTTCTTTCTATCAACAGGAGGTAGAACTCAGGGTCAAAAGCGTTAGCATAAGTAATTTTGGAAGAGGTTTCTATGGGCTTAATATCAGTGGGAATTTTATTATAAATTTTATTAAACCTCTTTGTGAAGTTAGAAACAGATTCCCCTTCTTCTTTCTTCTGTGATCCAAACTCTGTAATATAGTAAAGGAAATAATTTTTATCCCCCCAATATCTTAAGAATACATCATCTAGGGATTAAATCCCATCAATAGATCTAGGAGCCAAGGCCCTAAACCATTTCCTATCCTCCCCATCAACGCTATGGAAAAAAGTTCTCATCCATACATCTTCATTCACAATGACATAATTATTTGAATAACTGTAAAAGGCTGCAAGGTGTTTCTCTGTAGTTATGTATCCCTCACCTGTGAACTTCGACAGCTATAACGAACCCCTCAACCAACCTGAGGCTGGGGTACTCCACTCTAGAGAAACCACTCATGCTCTGACGCTAGTCGCAAACATTCCCAGTCATCAGGCCAGGACATGCTACTCTAGGGAACATCTTTTGTTCCCATACTGTGGAACATACAGTAGCATACCCAGTAGTCAACTAAGCAATGCCACCTAAATTTACTCTTTAGACTGCATGGAACTAACACATATACATACAACACGCTCACGAAAGCTTTACATCTAAACATAAACAAACCATTACTTTCTGTAACATATGACTTTTATATTAAAATAATAGTAATTACCGATATGCCTCATTTATAGGAAATTACCCATAAGCACATAAGCAATCATAGTCACATATAACATAAAATCGTAACATGGGCATGTAAATAGAAAAACATCATATCCATATATCATACAATTGATACGTATCTTTAAAAACACCGTCACCAATTGCTTATAGACCGTCCATGAACCTCCAAGCCATAGATTACACTGTTCATCACTCTCAACAGTGAAACACCCTGGAGCTGGGACTGAACTCCACCCAGGGTAAAGGGATTCCTATCTAGGCTAAGGCTCATGGAAAATAGGAAAGACTCTGTCTTAGGTTCTCACTCAACTAATAGCCTACAGCCTCTCATTCCCCACATGCCTGTCCCACCCAAGGAAGTGTGCTCCTTCTCTTCTCAATAGTCCCTCGGCTACTCCACTTCCCTTCCAGGGCTTCAGCAACAGGCTGGACCGAAAGTCTGAGAGCGTTGTAGGTGTAGTTTAGCACCTACGGAAATCAATCCCCAAAAATTCTCTCGCCCAAAGATCTACTCACATGCCTAAAAAGCCGCTTCTTCAATCCTGCTCCAAGCTAACCAGCTACACCAACCAAAAATGGATGGGGAAATAGGTTTCAGAAAGGTGGAATGGCTGTCTCAAGGATAACAAAATGTATGAGTGAAATGGTCATGGATTCATTGACTGGATAACTGAGTGTGTTTTGGAATCATTGTGAACTCTCTGTCAAAATGATGGTTAGCCTGATGGTTTCCTTCATCTCGTCTTCCGTTCGTAAGGTCTCCCTCTCGAATAATCCCCCACTGAGCTAAGTTTCCCCATGATATGAATGCATGTCCCCAACTTGACACTTGTCATATCGAAAGTTACTTTTTTCCACTTGTCCCCAACTTCAGAACTTAGGATAAAATTATCCATTATGTTTTGGGAAATATTAATATAATATTCCCTTGACTTTTGGCCCTCCCTTTCCCTAACTAGTGAAGTTCAGCCCCCCATCTCTTTTATCGTGGTCAGTCTGCATGTAGTGATGTATTTTATATTAATTATGAGTCATGTACAAAGTAGGCGCATTGGCCCTTAACATCTAGGCGCACTGGCCTAAGTCCAAGACATAAGCATTCCAGCTTATAATACTGGCTCACCAACCTATAATGCATATTGTATACACAAAGGTCCGTTGACCTTAATATTGCACACACTTAGTTACTGCGCGTTGTATCCTCTGTCTTTAAGGTTGCACACACCTTAGTTATTGCGTGCGGTATTCAGAAATGTGCACATTACATCCCATTACTGCGCAGTATATGCACACACCATGCCATGACAAGTGTATTACAAAAGTGATTTCTAAACAACTCACTAGCTTAAATATACTTGGATTATATTTAGATTTGGGTTCGGCCGAGGGATATTACAATCCCCTCCCCTTATTTATGCACTATCCTCAGTGCATCATATACTCATATTCAAGAAAATTCTCAAAATTATTCAAAAAGATGCGGGTACTCTACCTGCATTGCATCCTCATCCTCCTAAGTAGCATCTTCAGGTCCGTACCAGGTCCATTGGACCTTTACAAGACATATGGCTCAATTCCTGAGTTGTTTGATTTTTCAATCCAGGATGCGCACCAGATGCACTTGGAAAGCGCCTTCTTGCTCCACCTGAATAACATTCCAATCAATAACATGATTAGCATCGAGTATATATTTCTTTAGAAATGATACATGGAAGACATCATGAGCAGACATAGATGCAGGCAATGCAATCATATAAGCAACTGGACCAATCCTCTCTAGGATTTCAAATGGTCCACAAAATCTGGCTGCTAACTTGGTGAATCTTCCCAACTTTAGGGAGCTCTTGTTAGATTTCACTTTCGAGAAAACATGATCACCCACTTTGAATTCTCTGTGGATTCTGTTTTTATCCGCATAACATTTTTGTCTATCTTGGGAAGCTTTCAAATTCTGCTTAATTTTTAACATTTGGTCCTCCATATCCTTGAGCAATTCTGGCCCGACCACTGTTCTATCAGCTGGATTATCCCATCTTACTGGAGTATTGCACCTTCTGTCGTAAAGTGCTTCAAATGGGATCATTTTCAATGATGCATGATACCCATTGTTATAAGCGAATTCTACCAAGTGTAGGTAGTCTTCCCATTTCAATGGTTTTTCCATCACATACATTCTCAACATATCTTCTATCACCCTATTCACTCTTTCTGTCTATCCATCAGACTCGGGATGATAAGTTGTACTAAAGTTCAGATTCGTTCTGAATCCTTTGAACAATCCTTTTCAGAAATTTGAGGTGAATTTTAGGTCTCTGTTAGACACAATCGTTTTAGGAATTCCATGCAATCGTGCCACTTCCTTCATGAAAATATCAACGACATCTACTGCCTTGTGAGTAGTTTTTAGTGGAATAAAATGGGAATATTTTGTAAGCTTGTTCACCACTACCATAATCGAATCATGTAGCTTGCCTGTTCTGGGAAATCCCATAATAAAATCCATTGTCACCACTTCCCACTTCCATTCAGGAATGGGCAAAGGTTGCAACAATCCTACTGGGTGCCTATGCTCTGTTTTAACTTTCTGGCACTCCATACACCTAGCGATGTATTATGCAATTTCTCTCTTCATACCTGGCCAAAAGTATTGGTTCTTGATCGTTGTTACGGTTTTCTGATATCCAGGGTTGTAACACCCTGTTTCCCCCAGCTTGTAAATATAACTGGACTGGCCAAGAACTATGGCAAATTCATAAATGTGAAGATGTGATGTAAATGGACCTTGAGGAAGAGGTCAATGAATGTGAATAACATTGTGAATTTATTGCAGGACTGCTGAGAGGGGATGTGCAGAAAAAGAGACCACAATGGCGGTGGAGGGCACCTGGAAAGCTGGTGTTAACTTCTACCGAGAAATAATACCGTATTTGGACTCCACTGGCCCAGAGAACCAAAAGCGGCTCCCTGGCCCTGAATTTAATGCCTTGCAGGCTAGCAGGTTGATGGCTTAATGAGGGATGGGGAGGTGAACCGCCTATCCGTAGAGCCGTCAGGCCTGATCAACGCTAGGATAATCGCGCCACACACAACCTCGCAAGAGGATAAGGCGTGGGGAAGAAGCGATTGAGGAGGGCGGACGTGAGGGGAACTCTGGAATTACGTAGAGTGAGTGATAGTAGAGAGGAAGGATTGCAACCTTCGCTCCTGGTCACTGATAGACAGAGAGACGCAGTCTCACAACATCGTGGTCTCAGCTCGGGGGTGGCTAGTGGTAAATCCGCAGGGAGTTGCTAAGCCTACGGTTGGGAGGAAATGAGTACCCCTCTCAGCAGTTGCTTGATCTTGGTGTTATCTCTGATAAGTGTTTTGCCTCTGACATCTTGATATATATATAGATGTGCTTATTCTGATAATTATGCTCATAAGTTGTGAAACTGTGAATGATTTCATTATAAGAATGACTGTATGGTGTTTTGATTCAGTACTAGTAGTTATATATTTATATGGAGAGACTACGTATGATTTATATCTTCATGAACTCGTTAATTGTGTGCGTATTGATCAAATTTAAACTTCACGTCTGGTTCTCGGGAGGACGACATCCTTACATACCTCAGGTAGTACCCTGAGTAAACCTCCCCATAGAAATAGTTTCCTTGAATAACCCCTCAAGAACCCGAAAGGTAAATATGAAGGCGTAAAGCCTTATTAACTCTGTATGAGGAGGAATGATCCTCTTAAAAACCTGAGATGGTATCTTAAGGAAGGAATATCGAATCAACGGATGATATTTCATCGGGAAATCTACGGTCCCTCACGATCGTTAGATTAGCAAGAGAAAGAAGGGCGTTAAAGGCCTTACCACTTGGTTTTCCTGTGTCTTCGTGGGTAGTGAAGAGTTTAGGACTGTAGATCCCCACGGTCCATGAGAACATCTGGACCGATGATTTTTCCACATCCATAAAGTAGTGGAAGAGTGCACAAGGTGGGAAAAATCTGAGCCGTTGGATCTCATTCAGAAATCCCGTCAGTCGTTGGATCGGGTTAAGATGCTCGAAGTTTTGTCTCTGGAGTGTGCACAGGAAGAATGGATCTAGACCGTTAGATCTTGGTCCATTTACCTGTCATTCGTCAGATCGGACAGGAGGTGCATGGGGTTTAACCCTTCTCACGCCAGGCAGAAGTCCCGACTGTCATCGGGATATCGGCGTTCGTGAAATCAGGAGTCACGAGAATAGAAGATCGGGATTTTTCATGGTAAAATTCCTGAGAAGGATCTGGGCCATCCATCTGAGAGAGGACGCATGTCACGCGATCGTCCATTCCAGAGATCCGGGCACTAGACATCGGGATATCGCCGCTCGGGAAATCAGAGTTCTTGAGGTCGTGAAAGTTGGGACATTTTAAGTCTTGACATCTCGAGAGTTAATCAGGACCGTCCATCAGAGGAGGACGCGTGGAAGTAATTGGAGCCATCGGGGGAAGTCCCGACAGGAAGTCGTCCATAGGCTTTTTGGTCATTGGGATATCGAGAATCTTGATAGCAAGAGGTTTGGGTATTTCGGAATCGCGAAGTCCGGAACCCCGACAAGGAGAAAAGTGCCATTGTTGGCTAGCTGTCAGCATAGCATAGAATCAGGATTCAAGGAATCGACAATCCCGTGGGCAAATTCTTTTCAGCATTTGAAACCTCGAAGCCCCGATAAGGAGTGTGACTGCGGTCATATAGGGGAGGTCGTGTGGACCCAAAAGTTTAGCCTGGAGGGCTAACGAAAATTGGAGCACATCAGGATTTTGAAAGCTCGAAACTCCGACGGGAGGTAAGCAGCGAACAGATCTGGATGGCCAGAGTCCACCCGCCCAGATCTACGGATGAGGATGCATTACGGAGCCCCCTTGCCATTCTGCCTTTAACCGGGGGGGCGTCTGGAATTGGACATGCAACTCTCGAACGGTCGAGATTAACTCATCCTGATCAATGACAATCAGGTGGATTCCATAACCCCTTGCTATTCTGCCTTTAATGGNAGTAGGGCCCTTCCTGTCATGACGACCTCCGTGTCGCGTTTCCCTCTTTGCCACCTGTATTCCACCTAACCGCGCAACTGGGCCGTTTCTCATTGGCTGTTCGCTGGCCCTGTTGGGAATTGTTCCTATGAGCCATTTACTAACCCTGTAGGGATTCACCCCCATTGGCCGATCGCTAGCCCTGTCGGGATTCGGCGGTTGCCAAGTCAAACGAATCGACATCACTGTAGCGCCGAGGCACGAAATATGAAAGAGGTATTGCGTTTATTCGAACTGTGATCATGACCCGCGATCACCTGAGAATGGAGAAGGAGAGAGAAAGAGCCAACTTATGCTGGGCCTCCATGGATATTTAGGGGTTCTGGTCAGGCAGAAGACCAGAAAAATTTGATTCAGGTAGTGGGTATGTTACAAAGTGGTACCAGAGCATGGTTACAACACTTGGCCTGATTGGGCTCATGCACGAGTCGCGCATAAACTCCGTTCGAAGCACTCCTACGAGGAGTAAACCCCTAACTTAACTCTCTTGTCTAGGATTGAAAACTTGGAAGATGAGAAACCGACTATGTATGCATGTGAAAGAGAAATGAATTTATGCGCAAATTATAAAAATGAATTTAACTGTTGACTAATAACTAGCGTTTGTCTTTTCCCATGGTTGACTGATCAACCATGGGAATCTACAGACGCAGAGTATGGTGACTCACCAAGAGGTGGGAGAAGGCTCCCACAACAGAGACGAAGAGTCTGATGAAAGAAGAGAAATAGGAACCCCTCCAGACCTAGCTGAGACTGTGAGGAGTCTCATGGTTGAGTTGCAAAGCTGCAAGGCTGATAATGAAAGGATGATGAAAGAACAAGAAACGCAAACCGAAATTAATGCAGTTCTACTGTAGATCTTATCCGACCTACAACGACAAATGCAACATGAACCTGAGATGTAGAATCATGGTTGTGTCAGTGACTATACTGAGAGAAGCATATCAAGAAAGGTTTGTCCCAGAGGTAAAGGACCAGTGCCAGACGATTCCACTGAGAAGGAAGCTGGCGATTTAGAAGGCTCTTCTAGCAGCAGGACTAGTTCCTATTCTCGTAGGAAATAGAAGAAGCAAAAGACTTACAAGAGTCATAAATTTGAGGAATTCAAAAAGGCCAAACCTCCCTCCTTCGACGGTGAGATAAAGAGGGGAGAGGAAGTCGAGGTTTGGATACTTGGACTAAAGAAATATTTCAGAGTCCATGATTTTTCAGAGAATTTGAAGGCCCGAGTGGCCACTTTCAATCTGAATGGAAAGGCTTCCATCTGGTGGGAAGACCTTAAGAATATGAAAGGGGTCCATGAGGAGGACTTGTCTTGGAAACGGTTTGAGAAGTACTTCCGGAAGAAATATTTGTCAGAAAGATATTTCGACGAGAAGGCTAAAGAGTTTTATGAACTCAAACTGGGACAACTTACTATGGAGGAGTATGTCAACAAATTCCTCGACTTATTGAGATATGTACCCTACATCAAAGCAGAGAAGGCGAAGGCGCAACGC
>SNQJ01S0085984.1:2157-24183 GCA_010110895.2 Picea sitchensis | reverse complement strand
CAAACAAGACTAGGGCACCCCAAGGTGATACACTTGGGCGTATATACCCCTTCTTCAGAAGTTCTTCAAGCTACATATGAAACTCCTTCAATTATGGTGTACTCATCATGTAAGGAGTCTTTGATACTGGTGCTGCTCCAGGTATCAAATCTATAGAGAAATCAATGTCTCTCCTTGGGGGTAGTCCTGGTACTTCCTTGAATACATCCTCAAACTCTTTCAGGACTGGATAATCCTCCAAATTTGGCACCTTGTTTTTAGGTGTCTCCTCCATATGAGCTGTAAATATTTGACATACTCTTATATAACATTTCTTCAGTTGTAATGATGAAATTTGTTTAACAATTACTGCCCCGGGAATTCCCTGCACTTTCCTTTGGTTCCCTTCTTCATCCAAGCAAGTGAATGCTTTGTTATGATAATCCAATAGAGCATGATGTGGGTCCAACCAATCCATCCCAATTAAACAGTCATAGGAACCCAAGGGTAAGATGTTCAAATCTTCCCTAGTATTTAGTCCATTCATGTCTATGAGGTAGGACTTTACCATTTTGTTAACTTTTCTTCTGGCTCCTATAGCCAGTTTCACCAACCAGGATTTCCCATGCTTGTTTCTTGGTAATTGCAAACTTTCCACCATTTTTGGGTCTATATAACTATGGCTAGATCCTGAATCAATTAAAATAGCAAGGGTTTGGTTGTTGATCATACCTTCCACTTCAATCATGTGGGACTGATACTCTTCTTGCTTATTTCCCAGGGCTGCATAAATCCTTGGCACATTTCTGCCCATGTCCTCTACTGTATCTGCTTGTTGTACATTGTGAACATCCTTACCTTTTTCACCTCTGTGAGGACAATCTCTGAATCTATGTTCTCCTTTACAACCCGAACATTGCATAGGTGCTTGTCTTGGCCCTTGACTCCCTATTTCAATCACTCTGGTTTCCTTATGCATTTGTTGCCATTGTGGATTATATCTAAAGAATGGTGGCTTAGCTCCCTTCTTCCTCCGATCCATCTTGAATTTCTTATTGTCTTCCCAAGCCTTTTGGAAAGCTAGTCTTGATTTCAGTTGGTCATATAAGCATTTAGCTCTTCTTATGGTCTCTTCTAATGTCTTGGGATCATCATACTGTATTTTTTCACTGATGAATGTTGGAAATCCACTTAAGTACCATTGAATATTGACTGTCTCATCCTTAATGAAAGAGACATACTTCAACAGTTCCATAAACCTTCTCTCATATTCATCTATGGTCATACTTCCAAGCTTGATTTCAAAGAAATCTTTAATTTTCTTGTCATAGTATCTCTTGGTCAAGTACTTCTTCTCAAAATACTTCTTGAATTCTCTCCAAGTAACACTTTTCTCTACAATGTGTTGTACCTGCACAAGTTGATCCCACCACATGGAGGCCTTTCCTTTGAGTTGATAAATAATGATTCTACCTTCAACATGAGAAGAATAATTATGCAATTGAAAATACTTCCTCATGCCTAGCAACCATGTTTCGGCATCTTCATCCTTCTTGTGCTCACCATCAAATGTAGGAGGTTTGATTTTGTTCATTTCTCCTCGCATCTCATCCACCCCAAATCTCTTATACCTTATGGCAGGGGATATACTTGAGTTGTTGCCTACTCTCTTATGGGAATGCCTATGGGAATGATGGTGATGCCTACTAGCACTTTTTACTTCTCTCTTCTCCTCTGAAGATTTGTGACTCTTAGATCTACATGAGTCACTCTCCTTAGCCAATTTCTTCTCTATTATGTTCAAACCTTCCAATAGTTTCATGTTGAATTCATCTTGCTTCTCTTTGGATTTCATAAGACTTTCATTATCAGCTTTATGGCTTTGGACATCCTTCTGCAAATTCTTAATGGTCTCAACCATATTCATATCTTCATTCCTTTCTTCTCCATGTCCGTTGGAGTTCGTTCCTTCCATGCCCAAATCGACATCCATCCCTCTTATCTTCTCTGGATGACTATAATTCCCCTGTTACTCTTCCATCCTTACAGACTCTGCACTGGTCTGTCTTGACCGAGTTGTTGTTAATTCTGCAAAACGTGCAACCATCGAAACTAATTAGACTAACCAATCAACAATTCATGAGAATATGCACCATTTCGATTCAACATACACATCAACATTATCACTCCCAGTTTCCTGGTGTTATCACCACGAAAATTCTAGAGAAGACCCAAGTATTGAGAACGTTGAAGCCCAATGCCTTCTGAGATACACTCGCACAAGAAGGTGGTATTGTCGAAACCACTTTCACCAAGATGCGGTATCACGTGTCTCAACATGTCAAATCCACCACTTGTGGAGCGGGCGACGACTAGTCATATCACCTTGTTTCATTCGTTCGGTACTTTGCAGCCATGTGACATCAACTGAATGTCACCATGTAATGAACTAAAAAGATAATCATTCGAAATGGATTGACCGAGCATGGCAACCCAACACTCTTTGTATGTAATCTGTCTACGCTTCATAAATGGAATTCTATAATTACTACTCCCCAAGTATGAATATATCTGCGTATCCATAACCGTAGTAATCTTCAAGCTGCTTGACTTCCTGCTCTCTGTAAAGACACATTTCGGTATCCCAACCTGAGATATATGGACAAATCTAAGTTGAGTGAGACTGGTTATTCGAGCAATATGCTAGGCTTTCCTACAAATAAGGAGGAAAGGGTCCTCGCTAACCTTATAGAAACTTAGTTCTACACAGAGCTGGTTATAGAATCATGATTGGAAGTCAGGTTGAATCCCATTATAAAGGATTTAGTCATCAATAGGCCAGCCGCTAAGAAGAAAAGGAGTAAGCGGCATAAGAAGGAGGAATCTACAGTTAAGTGGCCAAAAGTGTTGGAGAAAATCAACCAGTCTGGTTAGACTCCTCTTTAAAGGTGGAGATCGCTAAGCTGAAGTAAGTCTTCAACTAATATAAGCATGTCTCAGTGAATTTTGAACAACTGGTAGTGGAGGTACAAAGTACAAGAGATGATAGGCCTATTCTTCAACGAACCTTTTTACAACAGGCTAATTGTTGTCATCACCCTTTTGTAATTTTGTGAATAATATGATTATATAAATACAGAAATGGATTTTAGAATGTTTTATTATAATTTATATCTGGTGATGTTATGACCCTTTTTTTCTTTTATAATAAGTTTTTCTTGTAATCTTATATTTTATTTTCATCTGTCTAAATCGGAAGAAATTAAAATTCGGAATTCTTTTTTTTTAATTAATGCTTCAATGCGGTTATGTGTTTATTTTTCTTTTATTATTATTCAATTTAAACTCAGACTCCTCGCCTTCCAAGTGACTTTGCATGCATTAATTTGACCAGTTCATTTATATTATCGTGCATAGAAATATTACAAGGTAAATGCTTCTCTGTGCAGCTAAATCTACTGTGCATTCCTTCTTCGTCGTACCGACTACTTACGTGCACTACTCTGGCGTTGTGCGCCAATATCCACTATGCACATTTTTGATACTGTGCACCGATATTCCACATGCATTTTCATCCTATGCATGCACTATGTCAAGTTTAACATACTCCTTCATGCTCAAATATATGCGCATACTACTAAATACACTATTGTGAAACAACTTATACTCGTACTTATGCGCATAACAACAAAACTCCCCTGCATTAAGAAATAATTGCGCACCCCATGTGCACCTTACTATGTGTGTGCTTACCGCGTAGGGATAATTTCAGCACGTGCATCCACGCATAATAATATTCCGCGCGGCGCCACAATTTACCGTGCACACTGGCACGCCACAGTTTCACATGCGGTGCTAAATTTACCACGCGTGCCAGTACACCAACCTTTTCCAAGGATACTCTATGACTCTAATTCTGGTCACTTTGAAGTTACTTTTCTTTGAATATTCACTTCGATTGCACCCTTCTGGCCATCCAAGCTCAGTTTTGAGCTGAGGATCTGATACCATACTGTAAAGAACCCCTCGACAAACCTGAGGCCGGGGTACACCACTCTAGAGAAACCACTCATGCTTTGATGCCAGTCGCTAACATTCCCAGCCATCAGGCTGGGACATGCTACTCTAGGGAACATCTTTCGTTCCCATACTGCGGAACATACAGTAGCATACCCAGTAGTCAACTAAGCAATTCCACCTAAATTTACTCTTTAGACTGCATGGAACTAAAACATATACATACAACACACTCGTGGAAGATTTACATCTAAACATAAACTAACCATTACTTGATGTAACATACGACTTTTATATTAAAATAATAGTAATTACTGATATGCTCATTTACAGGAAATTACCCATAAGCACACAAGCAATCATAGTCACATATATGATAAAATCGTAACATGGGCATGTAAATAGAAAAAATACATATCCATATATCATAAAATTGATACTTATCTTTAAAAAGACTGTCACCAATTGCTTACAGACCTTCAACGAACCTCCCAGCCATAGATTACATTGTTCATCACTCTCAACAGTGAATCACCCCCGAGATGGGACTGAACTCGACCCAGGGTAAAGGGATTCCTATCCAGGCTAAGGTTCATGGAAAATAGGAAAGACTCCATCTCAGGTGCTCTCTCAACTAACAGCCTACAACCTCTCATTCCCCACATGCCTGTCCCACCCGAGTAAGTGTGCCCCTTCTCTTCTCAACAGTCCCTCGACTGCCCCACTTCCCTTCTAGGGCTTCAACAACAGGTCGGACCAGAAGTCTCAGAGCGTTGTAGTTGCAGTTTAGCACCTACGAAAATCAATCCCCAACAATTCTCTCACCCATAGAACTTCTCATGGGCCTAACAACCTGCTTCTTCAATCTCGCTCCAAGCTAACCAGGTACACCAACCAAAAAGGGACAGGGAAATAGGTTTCAGAAAGGTGGAATGGTTGTCTCAAGGATAACGGAATGTATGAGTGAAATGGTCATGGAGTCATTCACTGCATAACTGAGTGTTTTTTGGAATCACTATGAACTCTCTATCAAAATGATGGTCAGCATGATGGTTTCCCCCCTCCTATATTCCATTCGCAAGGTCTCCCTCTCGAATAATCCCCCACTGAGATAAGTTTCCCCACGATATGAATGCATGTCCCCAACTTGACACTTGTCATATCGGAAGTTACTTTTGTCCACTTGTCCCCAACTTTAGAACTTAGGATAAAATTATCCATACTTTATGTTTTGGGAAATATTAATATAATATTCCCTTGACTTTTGGCCCTCCCTTTCCCTAACTAGTGAATTTCAGTCCCCCATATCTTTTATCATGGTCGGTCTGCGTGCAGTGATGTATTTTATAATAATCATGAGTCATGTACAAAGTAGGTGCATTGGCCCTTGACATCTAGGCGTGCTGGACTAAGTCCAAGACATAAGCATTATGGCTTATAATACTGGCTCACCAGCCTATAATGCATACTACATACACAAAGGTTCATTGACCTTAATATTGCGTGCACTTAGTTACTGCGTGTTGTATCCTCTGTCTTTTAGGTTGTGCGCACCTTAGTTACTGCGCGCGATATTCATAAATGTGCACATCACATCCCTTTACTGCACAATATATGCACGCACCATGCCATGAAAGGTGTATTGCAAAAATGATGTCTAAACAAATCACTAGCTTAAATATACTTGGATTATATTTACATTTGGGTTCGGCCGAAGGATATTACAACAACTACTTAAGGTAGCCACCGATTGGGAGATCATTCATAGGTTGAGGAAGAACAAGAGGGGCATATCTAGCAACCACTATAGCATCCATTTTGTTTCTAGGGGGATTAACTCTTGCCATTGGAATGTGAACTAGAGGAGAACCAGGAGGAGATGGATTTTGGACAGGTGAGACTGGAATTGTGCTTCTGGGAGAAAAGGGGAACGACTGAGTGTTCGGGGGGAAATGTACAGGGTTTAAAAGGAAATAAGTTTCCCCCTCTTTGGATACAACAACCCTAATAGGAGGAGGAGTAATAAAGCTCGGAGTGGGAAAGTCTTCTAAGGTCTTGGGTCTAAACCACTATACAGATTCATGGAAAATAGGGGTGTCAAATATTTATCCTTCCAAACCGAGACTAGGAGGAGAGAAATCAACAGGAAAACTCCCAAAATTAAAATTTCTGGAAACTCTAACAAATGGTATAATAGGAGAATTAGAAGCATCTACTGGAGTTTTTAAAGAAGGATTATGAAAATTACCAGAATCACCAGGTACAATAGTCGAAATCCATTCTTGAAGGTTCTTTCCCTTTCTGATAATTTTCTCTGGGTCGACTTAAGGTGTTTCCAGAGGCAACTATGGAATGGACTTTGTGTGTCTGCCTTTATGATTCACAACTGAAATAGTGGAGTCACCAGGTGCAATTTGCAATCTTCAATGGTACTGATATCTGATGGACCTTCAGAATCATAATTTATTTTTCGTTCTTATCCAGGGAAATGTCTTCAACTCGTTCCCTGGAAATGGTGCCATGAATGTTATAAATGAGCATCCCCTTCATATTGCGAGAGGATAAGCCCAGTACCCATTAGAGTGTTTGGTGGATATTTGATTTAAATGAGTGGAGGTCAAAATGGATAAAACTCAATAAGAGAATGATTCCAACACAGAACTGGACAAGAAATGCATAGGGAAGTGAGGGCCACATTAACTTTAGTCAGTGAATTGAGTTTTAGTATGAGCAGAGGGAAGACTTAGTAGGAAAAGTGAGAAAGACTGCTTTGGGCATCAGGCCTTCAAACAACTTGGAGGAGAAAAACTTAGGCTCAAGAATGCTCTTGAACTCAATATTCAAACAATGAAATATGTCCAAATGACACAATCACAACAACATAATGATCAAACCTACATCACAATATAGCTACAACAACTCGACTGGATCCTCCATGCCCGAGCCATTCAGTGTAAGAGGGAAAAGGAAAACAAAGAGAACTGATTAAAACTGGTGACAATACTATTGTAATCAAACCTACATTACAATATAATAACAACCCTCGACTGGATCCTCCATGCCCGAGTGTTTTAACAAAACATTTTACAAAGAGATGGAAAGAGGTTGACTTCTATTAATTTGAAAGTCTCAAATTTGATACATAACTAGAGAACAACTTTGGCATCCAAAAATTACAAAATAGGGAGCTCTTCTCAACCAGTTGACGACCCTAACAAAATATTAAAACTATCTATTTATACTCAAATCAGTCCAAAACTACCATGAGTGTGACCTGGCCCTTACAATCAAAGCTTTGCGTCGACAACTTCTTCTGTCAAACTAAGCATGTATCCTTCTATCAGACACGAGCTCAGATTAGCATGGGTCTGCAGGAAAATTGGTTGGCAAGAGTACCATGGGATGACATCTCTGTCTTTGTGACTAGATCCTCCACACCTTCCATTTATGGGGTGAGCCGAGGATTCAACCACCAATCCTACCTTCCATTAACTGCTTTTCCTCGGGGAATCAATGAGACTTAATTCTCAAGGGGAGGCCACGAGTTTTTCTTAGACTTGACGCTACATGAGCACGTGATTGCAGGGCCATCAAAAGAGGTTTGGATTCAGACAACTTTTGAGCCCACAATCCATCACCTTTCTCCACATAGCATTTTCACCTTACCATGGTTTCAAGTGCGGGACCGCTCAAGAAAATTATTGCCCGGGCATGTTGGGTCCCTGCAATAGACCATGGCCATAGATCGGGGTGCTATCTACACTCTGGGCACACCTGCTATATTTGGCACCATTGCCAAGCTTAATTTCCCGCCAACTTTGAGGTTCGCTAAAATTATTTCTTGGGGGGGGGGAGATACCTTTGGCGATGGACAAAAACATATCATGGAGAGTGATCTGACATGGAGGCTTGACGTCACCATGTTGATGTGTCATGGATGGAGAGGTGACATGTGTCACTTCGAAAGCAGGCTGGAGGCATGTTTAAAAATGATTGAAATGAGTGCCATGTGTTGACGCTAGACGAATGTCGCATGTTTTGTGCTCCAGGGCTTGGGTGCTAGCTCCTTTTCCTTTGGTTCCTTCCCATATCTGACGTAGGGATGTGACCTTACACCATCCCTTGAGTGTGTGTGTGACCACGAATGGTTTGAAACCAAACTGCTTTCCTCCCCGCAATTCACAATGAGACACCATGTGTCCCTTTCCCAAAACATTAGTTCTAATTGTGGCCTGCCCTCCAAAATTTAAATTTCGAGCACCCTCCAACCTTGCAATGGAGAATGACCACTAATTTTGTGATCTACGATGAGGCCCTTTGATCAACGACTAAACTCTAGAGCTTTTAGATCGATGGGTCAGATCTACACCCTCTCAAATCGATGGCTGTGATTTGCTTCATGACTCGGGCTTCGGAACTTTCAAATCTCAAACTTCCTCTACCTTCAGTGATTTCACCTGGAGTTATGGATCTAATGGCATGTGGCCCCCTAATATTGATGACTGAGAATTACTTCGGGTCTCTGGACTCCGAGAAAAATAAATCTCAAGCCTCATCCTCCTCCATGCTTTTACCTAGAGATGGGGATCTAATGATGCATGTCCTTTTGAACTGAATGGTTGAGAATGAATTCAAACCTTTATCCAGAGTTCACAGATCCATGCCATATGTCCCCTAGATATTTCTTGAAGTAAATACTCCAGAGCTAAGGATCTGATGATGTGTGGCCCTCAAAGATCGATGATCCAGATTCATTTGAGGCCTTTGGCACTTCGGTGCTTCAAGACTTCGGGGGCTTCGACACTTCGGGACTTCGCCCTTCATCGCTTCAGTACTTTTCGATGCACAACTCACGCAAACCTCCAAAGTAAAAACCCCGAAATGCTTGATTTGATGATGCGTGGCCCCCCATAGATCATCGGTCCAGATCCACTTCAGGCCTTCGACACTTCAAAACTTCGAGCTTCGGCTCTTTTGAATGCTTGACTGCCACAATATTCCAGAGCGTCGAATTTTGAAGTGAGGGATATGCCCCACGTGTCCCCAACTTTTGATGGCTCAGATTTGATTTCAGGACTTTGGCTCTTCAGAGCTTCCGGAGGTACTGCCGCCAAGATCAACGGCTTCTGTTGATTTCTAGATCAATGGTCCATAATTACTTTGGGAGTCTGAGCTTTGGCTCTTTGGGAGTTTTGCGCACTTCTCACTTGAAAACTCCTGAAGCTCATTTCCCTGAACACTTGGATCAGCTACAACATGTCCCCTTAAAAATCAACGACTCATGCTCTCTTCGAGGATTTTTTCTGGCACTATACTTCATGCAACTTTAAGATTTTGAGCGCATGTGAGCCGCTAATCTGAACTCCACATGGAATTCCCACCGTTGAAAGCAGAAACTTCCCTTTTTCTTGATTCGAGTCTCGAACGGACCACTCTGAGTATTAGGCCTTGAGCCTGTGGCTGCAGCCTGTGTAAACAAAGTCTTTGATGACTAGATGGGGCTCGGGAAAATAAAAGGATGAATGATTAAAACAAAAGGAGATGGGTGTTCATATTTAGAAAACAAAAAACCAAAAAAATTCGGGCCGAGACTTTTTCAGGTAAGACCTGAAGGGAAACCAAGTCCTTCAACAAAAAAGGGGAAAACAAAAAACAAATTTAATAGTTGAAGGGAAAAACTTTAGGACCTGGCCTATAAAAGAGAGGGATACAGAGCAAGGATACAAGCCTGAGTATACGACAAAACACACACACACAACTCTTGACAACTATATGTGATAACATGATGCACAACAAAATTGGTTTATGTGTGAAGTTATATGGTATGTTAAGAGGATCACATACAAAGCATCAAATATTGCACAACTTAAGACCACTTTCAGGGATAGAGACCTGACATGGGACATTAAGTACAAGGAAAATGCGCAAGTAGGACTGATGAGGTTCCTAACATAAATTAATAGAGATATTCTTAAGGAGTTCCATATGCCTAACTCAAAATATCAATGAATTATGAATATTAAGGAGATCAAGAAACAATTGGGAGAGACCCTATGGGAGTATGACCAAGGATTCAAGATCTTGTTAGATAAGATAACATTCCAAATCAAGGACATCTAGCACAAAAAATGGTTCATTGTGGGGCTTCTTCCCCATATCTGAGTTATGCTCACCCAACAAAAGGTGAGTACTAAGATAGAGGCAGTGGATATTTTGATACACTTGGAGGCTACGCCAGGAGGTTGAGAAACATCACCATGATTGGTGTAGGTGCAATCCTAGTTTGCAAATATGAAAATGAAACTGCAAGAAATGGCGAAGACAAAGGTGGTGCACGAGCATGTATGGTGTACTATATTTTTATCAGAAGGTCACCGCAGGGACAAATGTCCTATATTAGGAAATAATCTGGCAACGGGTGTGCCAAATCCATTTCTGACTGGGTCTCATACAAAATGGTGCAAGCTTTGCAAACAGTGGGGACATATCCCACCCCGCTTCTTAACACTAGAGAAATATCCGAAGACTCACCATACTTCATTTTGTGAATTCTGTAAATCCATGGGGAATGATGTGAAAAAATTTCGATCACTTCAGTGGATGCAATACAACACCCACGATGTCTTTAGGGTTCAAGAAGAGAAGAAAGTTGGTGACTACGGAGGAACTAAGAGAGGTGGATACTAGGTAGGTCCAAGGGGTGGTGGAGGCACTAAGAGGGGTGGATATCAAGGAGGTTCCAAGGGTGGATATGGATGAGGTTGAGTACATGGATATGGAGGAAGACCACTCACTTTTTTTAACTATGGTAAGATAGGCCATCTATAAATATTTTTCACTAAATCACACGCTCTTTGTGGGTACTACTATAGTATCGAGCATGTCATGGAGGATTCTTTCAACTTGTTGAAAAGTTGGGAAGAGAAGAAAGAACATTGCAACATGGTGACTACAGAGTTGCGCGAGAATCAAAAGAAGGATTAAGAAGTGGATGTACAGGTGATAACCCAAGGTGGAGTCAAGACATGAATCGACTTCGAGAATGGAGAGAGATCGGGCCAAAGAATGGAGGGGAAGATAAGAAAGGAAACACAAGCTCCTCATAAGTTTGATGTTGTACAACAAAAGTAGTTTTTGCACAATGCATAGAGGGACCTAGAGGAAGAAGGAGCACATGAGGAGATGTAGCGTGTGATGCAAAGTTTGATAGAAGAGGCTCAGATATGTGAGGAGGTGAAATGTGTCACATAGTGTTGGCGCTCGACCAAGCTTTGAGGAAACTTTGGTCAGTTTTGGCCCACTTTTGGACTTCGACACGTTGGTCGAAGTAGGAGCGCCCAGGTGGAGCTAATATCATGGATCTCACCTATTTTGAGGGTTATGTGGACCCAGTAAGGGGCCCTCTATGGTTTTGTAATGGGTTTATGGGATGTCGGCCCATGGTTTTTCCCCATGTTTAGGCCTTATTGTAATATTTTGTAAAGTATAAATAAAGAGGAATGTATTGTAGAAGAAGTAGCTCTGTGTGAGAAGGAATGCGTGTGGTCGATGCTTTGTGCTTGACTGTGATTTTGTATTATGTGCTCAGTGTGGAGTAGGTGCTAAGTGTCATGATAAGATATTTTGGCTCTATGCATTTGACCTATTTTTGGAAGGTAAGGAAGGAGGATCTAGTGCTTAGTGTGTAGCTCTCCTGTCTTGTGCGAAGTTTGACTCCGTGGCTTAGTGCACAGGAGTGACTGGATGTAATATTTTGGTGAACATTAAAGAGGAAAAGTGGTTTGTGGATGTATCCCCACCCTGGGGTGAACCATGCATATCTGGTGTCTCATGGTTTTCTTTGTGCAGTGCCATTTATTTTATGCATTTTATTAGTGCTTTGATGAATATATATTTTGTTTCTTAAGTACTTTACTTATGTTAAAGGGTAAATGAATGCTAGACTTAACTCACAGTGTTAAGTACTAAGTTCTCAGGGTGCATAATCACTTGTTGTTACTATGCTTATTTGTCTTTGATTATGCTCTACGGTGTTAATGAGGTTAATAAACTAATGCATGTTCACTTCCTAAGCGTTAACATAATATTCTGTGAAGTGCTGTTATCACAGAATCATGTCATAGCTTGGTTACAGACACATGTGTCCTGTAACCCCCCCTACTTCTACCTCAGGTGAGACTTCTCCTACTTCGCAGGTGTTGCTAAAAGGGTTGATAGTCGGGGTTTTTTTGGTGCGTTGTTAAGCGTTGAACCCTGGGTCTTCCACTTGTGCCAACAAATGGTTCTGTTTCCGGGACCTAAAACTGTGATTGCTGGGAGTTGAAGTAAAGAAAAAGAAAATCTCTGTGCGTAGATATGTTGTTGAAGTGCACAGTACTCTACTTGAATTGCGAAGCTTTGTGCTGAGAAAGTAAGTTGTTCTGAAGAAAAGAGGTAAGAATCTAAAAGAGGCAAGCTTTGTGCTTTGGTAAGAGAAAGATTAGTGGAATGTTTTGTTTTGAAAGCGTGAATTTAAGTATGTTTGATAGGTTCTGTCCTAGTCTGAAGGCTAGGGCATAGTTGAAAGAAAGAGTTGATTTGAGTAAATTTAAGGGAAATGAAGAAAGATATGTTATTCTTATGCATAGAAAGAATTTTTGGACTGATAAGTGGATGCAGGAACCTAGAAAGAATTTTTGCAGATTGCAGGTCCAACACTATGATCCTAGGGGAAGTGCACAGTACATAAAAGATTGGGGAACATTTAAGAGAAAAAGAGGGTTGACTTTGTGTTATAATTGTAGAAGGTCGAGACATCTTGCTAAGGAATTCCCTGAGGTAGGCCCTATTTTTCGTTTTTGTAAGGTTGTTGGTCATGAGGTTAAGGATTTTCCAAGGATTATTGCTAAAGTTGAAGGGAGGGACATAAGACAAGAAAATTATGAAAAGAGTCAAGAGACTAAGAGTATGTCAGAAAGTCATAAAGAGAAAATATCAGAGGAAGTTTAGAATAGGTTATTACAATTGGAAGAAACGATGGATGTTCATAAAGATGTTAGTTTACTAGAAAGCATGAAAGCAAAACAACGCATAAGTGCAAGAGTAAAAGACTTCGACATAGATTGTATAGTCTTGGATGAAGAAACACAAGTGAATATTATGACAGAAGAAACTTGGGAAGTTTTGGGAAAGCCTACTGTGGTACCTTCTTTAGGAAGGATAGGCTTGTTTAAGGGAAAGATGATAACTTTATGTGGAAGAGTAACTATTGTACATATTATTGTTCATGGAACATCGAATGAAGAAGAATTTGAAGTCATTAGGTTTTTTAAGGACAACGCCCTTTTCCCACTTTTGTTAGGTACGGATTGGATTGAGAAGGATCATATCAGAAGGAAAGAGGAGGAAGAATCTACAGAAAAGAAAAAGAAAGAATTAAGGGATTTTATAGCTAGGAAAATAGACCAACTAAGAGAAGAATGAGATGATAAGTCAAATCAACAGAGAAAAGTAACAACACAGGAGGGACATAAAGAAAAAGAATTACCTATCAAGGTTGAAAGAATGCAAGAAGGTGCGAAGGACCTATTTATCTAAGAGAGAAGTGTTCCCACTCAGGAAGTGTTAAGAAAAGGGATATTAACTTCAGAACCTTTGAGGGTACCTCAACAGTGCGAAGCCACTATGTCGGGGGAAGACAAGAATAAAAATGGAAAGAGGATTCTAGAAACAGTTAAAGAGACTTAGATAACAGGAAAGAAGGCAAGGAATCTCAATAAAAAGAAGGATAAGTTGGAAAATCTACAATAAGGTAAGGAAACCAGATGGAAGACTTCGCAGACCAAAACCTCGCAGGAGGCATGTTCACAGGATTTGAACCTCGCTGGAACAACGAGTCTGCATAGATTTGGACTTCACTTGCGCAGAGCTATATAACCGTTGGAGGCACCCCAACTGTTAGAATGATGCTCCAGAATGGTTAGGAAACAAATTTATGGGTTTATAGACTTCTTTTGGATGTTGAGACTTCACCATAACAACTAGATTTACATTAATGGAAGCATTTAACTCTGGTTCTTGTCTGTTGGAATATATGCCACGCTGCCTTGCTTATTTAACTCATAGATCATGATGCTAGGACCAATTTTTTCTACCTGTGACTGACTGAGCCAAGCCAAGAACTATCCAAGTGTCAAACTAAGCTACCTGTCGTTATCTGAAAGTAGACCCTGCCTGTCTATTTGTCTATCTGTTGTCTGTTAAAATCTCGAATGTCAAGCGAATCCAATGATCTTGAGAAGTTTGTCGAGGAAGTTCTTAGGAAAATCATGGCAGACAAAACTGTATCTGAAGGTATTCAAGCGACTTAAACTAAGGGAGTGCAGGATTCCCCTTCGACTGGACGTCATTCCACCTGCATCAACCCTGTAACTAAACAAAGAACAAAGCACTGCAATGATATGGCTAATGCGAAGCAGATACCATCGATCCTGCCAAATTATATTATGCCTCTAGACGATGCTATTAACTGTGACGGTATTCCTCGTGATTTTGAGTACTCTGTGTTCATTACGTACATTCCGAAAGGAATTCGCATAGTAGGGAGTCAATTAGGGAAGATCACACTATTTAAGCACATTGACTTCAACTTAGGAGATCGGAAGAACTACACCACGCTATCTCCTCACTGTTACTTAATGAAGAAAACCGGAAAGAAACCTCACCTCATCTCGTAGCCATGGATCAAGGGGTTGGTGAATTCAGCCATATTAAACTTGATGAAGATTTCTCATTTTGGCCACCACTAGGAGGTTAACGCTTGTGTTAAACTCCTTTTGTCATGATATCATGGAGGATATATATGGCTTGACAAAAGAACTACTGTGGATCCGGGGTTGATCCAATGGATCACAGGTTTAAGTTTGAAGGGTCCTGACCCACAACAGTTCTACCTAGGGAATACCTTAGATGGTTCTTTAGCACAATGCATCAAAGAAGCCTATGGAGAGGTAGAAAAGGGGAAGCGAGGTTACAAGGTAGCCTCCATACAGGATGACACAGTGCGCCTTTCTTTTCAACTCTTAGGTGGAAAGATAGTGAGGAAGAACCACCCCAAACAGGTCACCGGGTTTGTGGTGGACCTCGCAGGAAAGTGTGTGGAGGGACTGCAAATGAACTGGGTGAGCTACCTCATCAACGAGTTAGAAAAATATTGTCGTTAAGCCCAGTACTTAGGATATGAGTTTCACTACAATTGGTTGATCATCCTGATTGCATTTATGGCTTGGAAGATGCCTGAAGGAGATACTTTCATAGAGATTGAACCTACGGAGCCCCTTGCCACTCAGTTTTCCACCCTATGGTATACCAATGACATGAAGAAGTAGTGGCAGTATAATGTCATATTTCATAGATATTATCAACAACTAAAAGTATCCATTGAAGCATTCCCTCGTATGGCACCACGTACCCTATATCAGTGCCGACCCATAGCGAAGTATTGTGCTGAGCCCCGCTTCATTTACATCACCACGTGAAGAGATGAACACCAAGAAAGATTGTAGTCATAATATAAGCTTACAGATGCAGATATGGAACAGATTATAAAGGATTGGCCAAAATATTTTCTTGTACTTGTCGCCAATGCAAAGTTATATGACACTGATACTATAGGAATCCCGATGGTTACGTGACTTGAACATGTTGGAAAGTCTAGTGGGATGAAGAAGTAGAGGGAATGAAAAAAGCAGGTTGAAGTCCATGACATAGAGAGTGATGAAGAGGAAGAAGAGAAAACCTCTGGAGATCTTGGGTCTAGCTCGCTAGGAGGAGGATAAGACGAAGCATAAGGATACGAAGGAGGAGATGAAGGAGAATAAGATCAAGGGGACCTGGAGACCCCTCTGTTGGGACATTCACCCCACAAAAGAGGAAAGTTAATCCAAATAAACCTTTAGAAAGGAAGAAAATGTGTGCCAATAAGCCACAGTTGGAAGCCACTCTCATTTATGATGACATTAGTCTAGTCCGCGGAGCTATGGAGGATGCCTCTGAAAACATGTTGCATAGATATGAAGAGAAACAGGTGGAGTTGTATGAACATATTTGAAGGAAGTGCAACAAGATGTTCATTTGGTCCACACAGTGCTTACTGTGCCTTCTATGCCTTCCTCATCACAAACCGCAGACTTGGAGGATGAACCAACTCTACAGGGTGAACCAGGGATTTGGATCACCCTCCCTCAGTATAGCATCAAGTTTCCCACCCTCGCAGCACTACAGTCTAGCCCCAACTTGGATGCTGAGGTTAACCTTAAAGGAATACCTCTAGAATAGGTCGAAGTATTGGAGGCAAGTTTGAAGGAATAAAGAAGGGAACAGAGAGAAATGACTGTTGAAAGAGAAGCACAACTAAGAAGGCTTGTTGATGCAGCGGAAGCTTGGTTCCAGATAGCTCAGGAAGAGAAGGAGAAGGATACAAAATCCTTGCAAAAGGATAAAGACGAAGTCCTAGTACAGTTACGAGTAGCGTATGATAGTGTATCTTCCTATGAAAGAGAGAAAGCAGAGCTTTAGGTGAAGCTTCAAGAGGAAAAGAAAGCCGACGAAGCTCAACTACAGAAAGAAAAATAGCATCTGCTCGTAGAGCAGGACGTGGTCAAATAAGTAGTAAGAAAATCATGTCTCTATGTGACAGGCTTGGTATAGGAGGAGCTTGAGCTTGTAGAAGATCAAGTAGTGAAGCTCGCAGAGAACCTATGGCAGTTTTAGGCTAGGATAGGTGAATTGGAGGCTTGAATAGTGTTAAGCACCCTGCAGGAGGTGCATGACCAGAGGGAGGAGTATGCCAAAAACACAGTAGCAAGTATAAAATCCCTCACCTCAGCATGTAAACAATTGAGTGATAGAAGCACCCAGATGTATGAATGCCTCATCGAGGATATAGAGTTAAAGAAGCTAGAGGCTCAATTATAGGAGGCACAACAACAAGCATTTTCATTGCAGGTGCAGATGAAGCTGCTCACAGTAGTGGAAAGGATGAAGAGATCCCAGGAGTAGTGCACAGTACATCAACATATCACTTCTCTCTAGGGTAAGGTGATGGAAGTAACACAAAAGTTACAACCTGTGCAGGACAAATCTTGCAAGGTGTTTGAAGAAATCGATAGCCAGGGTTCACAGTTAGATCAAGTAGTTGCAGCAGTAGAACAACGCCTGGAAGGGCCTATTACAGAGAAGATAGTTCAAGAGCTCGTTGAGCAGGAGGCCCAGGAGAGGCAAATTGGGTTAAGCTAGAGGATTTTGAGGAAACATTTTCTAGACCTAAGTGACTCGGGATGAGTCACAAGTGAGTGTTGGGGGCCTATTGGCACTCAACCAAGTTTTGGGGAAACTTTGGTCAGTTTTGGCCACTTTTGGACTTCGACACGTTGGTTGAAGTAGGAGCACCCAGGCAAAGTTGAGATCGCATATCTCACCTATTTTGAGGGTTATGTGGACCCAGTAAGGGGTCCACTAGGGTTTTGTAACGGGTTTATGGGATGTTGGCCCATGGGTTTTCCCCATGTTTAGGCCTTATTGTAAGATTTTGTAAAGTATAAATAAAGAGGAATGTATTGTAGAAGAAGTAGCTATGTGTGAGAAGGAATGTGTGCGGTTGAGGATTTTTGATCGACTATGATTTTGTAGGCTATTCTCAGTGTGGATCAGGTGCTAAGTGTCATGATAAGAGATTTTGGCTCTGTGCATTTGACCTATTTTTAGAAGGTAAGGAAGGAGGATCTAATTCTTAGTGCACAGATCTCCTATCTTGTGTGAATTTCAACTCCATGTCTTAGTGCAAAGGACTGTCTGAATGTAAGATTTTGGCGAATAATAAAGAGGTGAAGTGGTTTGTGGACGTAGCCCCACCTTGGGGTGAACCATGTACATCTGGTGTCTCATGGTTTGATTTTTGTAGTGTCATTTATGTTATTCATTTGCTTAGTGCTTTGATGAATATATATTTTGTTTCTTAAGTACTTTACTTATGTTAAAGGGTAAATGAATGATAGACTTAACTCATAGTGCTAAGTGCTTAGGGTGCATTATCACTTGTTGTTACTGTGAATATCTGTCTTTGATTATGCTCTGCGGTGTTAATGAGGTTAATAAACTAATGCATGTTCACTTCCTAAGCGTTAAAAGAATATTATGCGAAGTGCTCTTATCACAGAATCGTGTCCCATCCTGGTTACAGACACCTGCATCCTGTAACCCCCCCTACTTCTACCTTGGGTGAGACTTCGCTTGCTTCGTAGGTGTTGTCGAAAGGGTTGGTATTCGGGTTTTTGTTGGTGCGATGTTAAGCGGTGAACGCTGGATCTACCCCTGTTCCAAACCATAGAGATTGATTGAAGAGGTCTAAGCCTGTGAAGAATTACAATGCACTACATGGAGATCTTTAGAGGAATATCATTTGCACGAGGAGATACAAAGCGTGATGTCTAGGTTGTTGGAAGAATTTCGCAGGCAAAAAGAATTATGACAAGATCAATAGAGGGAAATAGAGGAGCATGTGCATGAAGATTTGAAGTGCATGGTGTGATAAGAAGCATAGCACGACATGAGTTGTGCATAACAAACCAAAGATAAAGTAGGTAACTTCTTGCAATGTTGTTTGAAGCTGCTAAATGATCCTAATTTTGTGAGAAATTTGATGCACATGTTAACAGTTTGCATGGGGGGAGGAAGGATATCTATAGCTATATCATCCCCCCTACTAGAAATGGATGTGTGCCAATTCAGTAAATAGAATCACATGGGAAGAGAGTTCAAGATGACGAATGAACTTGGAAGATATGATGTGGACAATGTCATATTGGATATAGGATTCGATGTGAACATCTTGTTGAAGAAATCCCGAGAGTTTATGGGTAAACCAAAATTGGTGTAGTCCCCCATTCAAATTTAGCTAGAAAATAAATATTGAATCCATACAATAGGCCAACTGGAGCAGGTCAAATTGAAAATCAAAGGGGTGAATAATAAGGAATATTTTGAGGTGATTGAGATCATGGATGACTCATATCCCTACCCTGCCTTGCTTGGGATTGATTGGGAATTCAGCAATAATACCATGTTGAATCTGAAGAAGAGATATATGTCGTTTAAGATGAACACCTTGCACGTGATTTCACCATTAGATCCAAACGAAGGTGATAGATACAGTGAGTCCGTGAAAGAGGATGCATACAGCTCCATTATTTAAAATTTATACCAAATCACAGGGTGCAAAGAGGATTGTATTAATCCCATGATGGACCGGGAGTTGAAATGGTGAAGTGTGAAATCCTATGACATTGATTTGAAGGATTCCATTGAAAAGTGGAAAAATAAGTTGTATGAAGTCTCTACTAGGAGATGTTCATGAATTACCACCGTGGTGTACGAAGATGACTTTGAGCCCTATCGTTTCGATGGGAAATACCTGGTAGACACTTTCATTGTTATGATGCAACATATTCCCTTACTCCACTCGGTACACATCCTTGATACAATGTTAATAGGTATACTTGTGCAATGGTGGGAAGTGCATCGGGAGCACCTCCAAGAATGGGAAGTTGTAGAAGACTCCATAGGGGAAATATTTCGGCCGAGGGTAGAAATCCTTCGATACATATGTTCTTGCGAGAGGAGTTGGGTAGCCAAATAGTGGTAGGGTGTGTGAAGAACATATCCGAATACCCAACATGCTCTACCGATAAGAAAATCCCTCCATATGGTTCCTCTGACCCCTATCAAGCAAAAAAACAAGCCATGTAGACTTAAGGATAGAGTGGGAGGTTAGTAGGTGAGCCTAGGCCAGGTTGAAACTATTACAGATCCTCCACGACAAAGACTGAGATAATGGATCTGCATGAAGAAGCATCATGACCTGCTAGGGGTTGATGCAAGCGATAAAGACTTGGAGAAATAATGAAAGGGTGCACAAGGATAATGTGCAGGCACCCCCAAAGAATAAGACCTCATGCATGTATAGAGTCGTCAACATCACATTAAAAATTAAGGTGGCATAGACACTTTCTTATAATAAATACCGACATATACAACATACATTCCTAAGGAGTTTGCACGTTTTGACATAACCCGACGGTAAATGTGAAAATCCCATCAAAAGATTTTGCACATTTGACAATAGAGAAGAGTTTAAATGTCCCATGAATATGAAAGGACAAAATCAAGGCTGATGTGGACTGAAGAAAAGGTAAAGCTCGTAGTTCCCATGAGGTAAAATGGTATTTCCACACCAACTGACGACTAGGGGTGTGACGGGATGACATAAGAATTTATGTCTCGATGGTCCCTGAGGCGGGTAGTATTTCTCCCTGAGTTATTAGCGGTCTAATAAATTTTCTAACAGATCATCAAGCCATACTAAAATTGAATCCTTCCCTCACAGAAATTAGTATTGCTCCATTCCAACTCATGGGTTATTATTTGTAGTCTAAGATCACTCCCTTAGAGACACACAACAACATGAAATAGTACTCATCTCCAGCAATTGACACTAGAGGATCTGGAGCTGTAGAAGAAGATTGTGATGGCCGAGGAATCCATCCACATCGGTCAGACTAGAATTAATGATTTTTCAGGGTTGGTCGAATATAATTTACTCTATGGAATCAATTGCAAAATCCACTAGAACTCATCTCTATTGATGATAGGGTTTGCATGGCTAAATCCTAGGTCTCCTAGAAAAACACCAATTTTCTTTCCTTAACTCTAGGTGAGTGGCAAGCTATGATGATATCCATCGCGAGAAAGACCAAAGAAATCATAGCCACACAAGTATAGAAACAAACAATTTATGAGTTGGCCAACAATGTGGCTAATAAGGCCTAAGTCTTCTATTCTCAGTTGGCATCCACACAACTCCCAGTCACCCCCATAATTGAGAAAATGGAGAACATGGACTTGAAATCTCCCTAGGTTAGAATGGATGATACAAATGAATTCATTCACTACTAAATTTGAACTTTTTTGCGACGAAGTTTCGTTAGAATAGGGTTGTTGTTGCGACCAAGATGATTTTTTTTTCGTCGGTCTAGCGACCGGGAAAAGAAGCCTATTCACAATAGGGAAAATTTACCATTCATCGGTCCAATGACCAAGATTAGTCGGTCTAGTGACCAACTTTTGTCACAAGCCTTGCTAGCATCTCTAAGGAAAACATAACCTTGGTCATTCTAGCGACCATAATTAGTCGGCTAGCGATGAATGTTAGTTGGTCTAATGACTAATATTCGTCGCAAGAGCGACCAAGAAAACCCTGGAAAAATTAGTCAATAAACCACGGTGAGTCCGTATAACGACGAATATTAGTCGTTAGACCGACCAAACCTAAATCTAAAAAGGTCAAATGAAGGACAAACAGGTAGTCGCTAGAGCCACCAAACTACATACTTTGCGACCAAATGGAAATACAAGCGATGAACATGTTAGTCGCTAGAGCGACTAATGTTAAAAAAAAAATATATTCCATTCACACAGGAATACGCCCAGACTAACAAGCTATAGAAGCATACTTTCATTTTGTACTGGGAAAAAATACAGAAGAGAAGAGCAGAGCAGTACGACTATCTAGAGGTGATGAACACACATTCTTTCAAAATCGTTCTGAAGGGAAACAATACATAAATATAATTTGGAAAATTCCCAAGCCAAATGGAAGAAATAACCTCAAAGTTATGTGAACTTGCAGATATGAGAGTAGTTCTTTCAGTAACCTATTTTAAGCTCCAGAAAGGGACAACATAGATGAAATTATAAAACTTGGTGAATTCTTTATAAGGTGATTTATTAGTAGTGGTGGTGGAATCCATGACATATGGATAGTTGTGAAGAGTAATGAGTGAAACCTTTATAGCACTAATAATTCATCGACTCTCAATCTCACTATGTCCATCTACATGCTTATTTCCAATTGAAATAATAACAACAAGACTTAAAATTATTTTATCTAGAGCTATATTAGTGGAGAAATTTGAATTTCTAGAGGAAAGAAAAACT
>SNQJ01S0085983.1:32082-42779 GCA_010110895.2 Picea sitchensis | reverse complement strand
TCCTCTCCTTAATTGACTCCATCTACCCCTAGGCATTGATCTTAGATCCACAACGTTGAAGTGATAGTGCTCAAACAACCTCTCAAAACTTTTAAATTTGAAACCCTAACTAACTAGCTAACCCTAACTAGGCTGACGTCATACTTGGTTATTCCATCTTGACACAGCATTTGTCTTCGACAAGCAATTAGATGATGGTTAAAGGCATTTATTGAGTGAAAGATTGATTAAATACATTGTTGGCTACATCATCTCAATAGTTATTGATGAATTGATACTTTTCCACTGCTACATTGATAAACGTTGACCTCATTGATATCTGTTGTTTTAATTCCTTACATATTGATGTCAGATAGTTATATGAAGTACTAACCCACTGAATTATAGCCTGCATATATATTGTTTTGCTATTGTCTTGTTCCAGGCAGGTGTTCTCATTTGGACATACACTTCTTTAATTGGCTGATTAGCCGGACTATCTGACCTTGGTGGTAACCTGTGAGGAGGAACTTTTGTTTTGACCTTTATACTTTGGCCTCTTCAAAACCCTAGGTTACCGGGGACGTCTCCCCTGGGCTAACCTCCCTGAATAGAAAGAACCTCCCCATCGTGGTGAAATTGGGTGGGGTAGGTTCCTGTTACGCCAGTTTGGCCTCTATCCTCTAGCCTTTTGACCTAGCTACAAACTGTGCGATAACACATCACATCATGAATATCAAAGTGTTTTTAGGTGTATTTATTGTGTTTTGAGTAGTGGGATTTTCTAATGCAAGGAATCAAAATAATATCTCTTTTGATTGCCATTGACCTATTTTGGTCATATATGGACATAAATTTAATTTCATTCTTTCTTTCTTGCAAACATGTTTCTTCGTATCTGTAAATTGATTTGATGTCAATAGGAGGAAAATGCCATAATGGTCTCCAACACAGAAGTGAAACAACAGTTTAAAGGATCCGCCTCCTCTAGTTATAGGTGGCCCACAATTCAATCACTGTACATATCAAAGGACAATCACTATATTAGGCTTATCCATCAAGTTCCCTACATGGGAAAGGTTTCTGAAGAAGTATCAAGCCAGGATCCTCTCTGATGTCTACTCTTCTACAAGGCTCCATTTGCCGCTCCCCATATTCTAACATGTTATGTTTGATTGTCAGATGATAAGCTCAATATCTGTTTATCTTGAAATTTGTAGGCTTGTTGAACTTATTCTTACATCTTATTTCTGCACATCGTGGCTTGATGTATCATTGATCTTTTCCCCCATGTGCAGGCTATAAAGAAAAAGAAAAACAGTGATTTCAAGTATGATATGCTTGGTTGGGTTGCACTTACAGTTGGAATAATTGCATGGGTTGGATTGGCCAGGTCAGCACTGCAGTTGCCTCTACCATCCCTAACATGCACATGAGGGCATATTATGCAGGTGAAATTTGCCTTTCTCTTGTCCGAGAATTGGCATACCAGCACTTAGTATATAGTAATTGTATTTATGAATTTGCGAACTTCAGATTGGGAAATTTCTCTCACAATGTAGATACCCTGTACATAATTAGAAAATAGAATCAGTAGTATGGATATGGATGCTGAAACTTTATAATGCTTTAGAGTCATTAATAATAGTGGCTAATATTCTGCTAGCCTTCATTGAACTTGTGTAATTGTGTACAGTGTAGCATGCAAGTTCTAATATATTCTTATGATAAAAAAAATGTTTACCTTTGGCTTGTAGCTCTGCACCTCGGGATCCTAGTAAATTAAAGTTTTCAAGGAAAGCACCTTATGGGTTTGCATTTTTTCCACAAAATAGAATTTTTTTTAGCTAAACCTTGCTTTTTGATGTTACTGCTGACAGTGTGCAAGTAAATATATATTAACCATCAATTTGCAATGATATTACTTATTTATTTCTGAGCATTCCAAGAGTGCATCAATTATTTTTCCAACCATTCATTGGTTTGTTGATGGTGCTTTTCATGTATAGAAATGCTATACATTGAATCACTTAAGACTACTTAGCACCAAGGAAAATGGCCCAACTGTTATTTATTTCTTGGTAAATTAAATTAAGCTATCTTGTTGTAAATTTACTAAAGTAACTAATCATGTGCTTATAAGGATGGATAGTAAACCACAGGTTTACAAAGGTAATTTGTCTTTGATCTTAAGGGGCTATGCTCGACTTACCTTATATAATATGCGTAGTAATAAGGAGTGGTTTTCATTTTCAAATGTATATGAGTCAATGTTATGAGGACTGAACTGGTGGCCAAACCGGTAGACCCCAAAAACCAGAAGCAATGAAAAAACAGGAAAAAAATCCTGGTTGACTGAAAAATACATAAAATATTCAAATTGTAATTTAAAATTATATCTTCATGTAGATCCACGAATATCCAAACCGTTAGATACCAAATATGCATAGTTTTCTAATGTATAAGGCATTGTAAGGGTGAATGTAGCAAAATGGCATCTAGTGCAATATACATCTAAACCAAAATACATTAACGTTGAGTCTCTTGATGGCCTGCAGAGTCCAAAAATAGTCCTACTATAGTCTACAATCATATCAAACTACATAATCATCTGAATCTAGATCCTTTACATTCTCTGCATGGGCATGTTCAGGGTCTTAACTCTATGCCCTTGAAGGTCCAACACCAATGTCCGCATCATGAGGTAAAGTGGTTGCAAGTCATCTAAGATATGTCTATTCACGATAGAAGGGGGCATCATTAAATAAATCAAAATTAGGTTTTGGGGTAGTTGTAGGGTTTTTCTTTCTTTTTAATCTTTTTTTTATAGTTGTTTTGGGGGAATGAGGTGCACTAGTACAAAACTGGTCGAACCAACCATTTCTACCCAATTTTGTCTTGAATTGGCTAGTTCAGGACTAAAACTGGTTATTTTCGGTTTGAGGGGCTGGTTCTGCTCGGGAAACCCCCCAAACCAGTCCCACTGTCCGGTTTATGTAGAAGATGATACTAGTACAAACAACACGGAAAATATTAGTCATGTTCTTCTTTAGCTAGAAGATGATGTCTCATTTCATAAAGGTTGTTATTCGTCTATTTGACACATGATGACAAGGCATGGATATTCCACCTGGTGGATAACCTCTCATTAGTGCTTCTAAACAAGGAAAATACTTAGTATAATCATTTATTTGAAAGGGAGTGATGGAGTTGAAGAATTATCTATAGTTGGTGCGAATTACGATTCTTTTGTTAAGATTGCTTTTATATGGCTTATGATATATAATTAAATGGGACTTTACTGGCATGTTGGCAAGACACAAATTTCACCACTAGTTTCAAAATGTTATGAAAACACTCTTCAACCTAACGTCCAAAATGTCAGCGATCAATGCTGAATTCTATCAACTTTTGCCTGTCTAGGAAGGTCAATTGTACCAAAGTTATTTACCTTCTCCCTTGTAAAATATTAATTCTACAAAATTACAAATGGTTTGTGTTACCCCTCATATTGGCATGAGTGGTAGTGATATCTTTTTAGGGTAACTTGTAGGTATGCTTGTGAACTACAAATACACAGTCTCATTTTTTTGCTTGAGGGTGATACATTTTGGTGAAGTATAGTGATGGTTTTTTTACTTCACCATGATGATTGGATTGGAATTGAGGGAAATTTTGGAGTGAAGGAACTTGTGAGCAAGCTAGCTCCAAGTATTGGACTGAGGTTTTTTTTTTTTGTAAGTTATGTTTTTCATATTTGTACAATCTTTTATGTGGCCATCTTGTTCTATGCGCACCTCTAGTATACTTGTGATTGCAGGTTAGACTGTCAAAGCCAAAGCTAGGAGCGCTTTGTTTCTTGGAGAGGAGTTAAATCCTTATATCTCCTATTGTGAGTGCATGTTTATACCTTCTCCAAGAGGAAAGAAGTTTAAAGCCCTAGACCTCCTATGGTGAGTGAAGGCTTCATGCATCCTAAACTAAGTTTGGTTGTGGAGCTCCTATTGTGAGTCCCTTCCCTTCTATACCTTGTCGTCTCTTGTTACTAATCCTTAAGTAGAACGCCCTCCTAGATTGCATCTATGACCTCCATGGCCCAATGAATAAGGAACTATATCCTCTTTCATCCATTATTCCCAACATTTAAAACTTTTCCATTTTCCTTTTGTTGTACTTGTTGTTAAAATCTCTCTTTACCTCAATTACATACCACACAAAGTGAGCTTAGCAACCATAGGGGAGCCCCCCTTGACTTAGGTTTACCCTTTGTTTAAAATGTAGAGGAGTGTTTGCAAGGTGACGGTGGTCAGTGTCCTAGTTTCACATGTCTTGATCTAGGTGTTATGACTTTTCATCTTTGGGTGTGAGATTGTGTGGTAACATTTTTGGCACCATTGCCAAGGATTAAGTCCATTTCCCACATTTTGTAGACCAGCTACATCTTGGAGAATATTGAAGATCTTTTTCATCTTGGAGACTCCATTGAAGGAAGAAGTCCTTTTCCCTATCGTATATTTGAAGACTTGTTGTTTGTAGGTGAAACAAGCAACATTTGAAGGCATCAAGTTCACCTTGGCAACTCCACAAGCTCTCTACTTTGGTAATGTGTGAAGACACTTTGCGTGTTTATTTTCAGATTTGGTCTCTCTTGAAGAATTGAAGTATGGATTTCTATGAAGAAAAGGATCCATTGTTGATTAAAATAGAGAATGACCAAAAATGGTTTATAGATTTTATTGAAGATTTTCAAGCAAAATATTGTAATTGTGGTYAAGAAAATTTTATAAATGAATCTTCTCTATCATATAATCACGAGGTATCATATTTAGAGGATGGGGAAAGAGATCCATTGCTGATTAAAATAGAAAATGACCACAAATTGTTTGTGGAATTTATGAAAGAGACTTTGAAGAAAAATATTGTAATCATGGTAAAAAATAATTTGTAAATGAATGTTATGAGGATGATCATATGATCATCAATCTTCTTTACCATACAAACATGGGGTTTCATATTTGGAATCCATTAGAATGGATGAGAGAAGAAATGATGGAGAGACATTCATTGCACCCACCATTGAAGATCATGAGCTTTCTCAAGAACCAACTCTTGAGAATCAAGCACAAGAGAAACACATTGATGAAGAGTCTCTTGAAGATCATGAAGATTGGTCAAGCACACCAAGGCCCTATTGAAGACCAAGATCATGAAGATGAGGGAAGTTATCAAACACTTGAAGACGAAGATTTTTCTCAAGAGCCAACTCTTGGGGGTCAAACGCATGTTGAAGATCAAGAGCTCATCCTTGAAGAATCATCTCCTTCATCCTCCATTCATGATGAAGAAAGGTTGGAAGATACACTTTTCCTCAAATTTATGAACTTAAGGACACACTAATTGAAGACTTTGAGGAAAGTTTATATTCAGATTTATTTGTTTCTACATCTAATGAAGGCATGGGCATCCAATAACTTAATATGCACTTTCAGAAATTTAATCATAATATGGATAAAGAATATTGGAAATTTATGGAGGATCTAATTTATGATACATATAGAGAGGGGAGTGCAGATTTTGAGTTTATTGGTTAGCCTAGTAAAGAGAAGCAAGTTCAAATCATCTTCATGAATATTCATAAATTTCTATAGCATATTTCTCTCAATGTTCACATGCACATAATTTATAAAATTTCAAGTTTGATGAACAATTTAGCGCAAAAAAATTCCAACCACTTTCACCTCTTGATAGTGATGAAGTTTTATGTAAACTACAAGCTGAATTTTTTTCCCAATGCTGGAAATTGTATGGACCAGCAAGATACACATATAAATGTAAGTTGCAGAAATTTTCAGCCTTCACATATGGACTAACAAGCTGGCACTATATGCACTTATGCATCACTTTCCAGATCTAAAAATACTTCTTGTAATTCATCTTCTTACTCATTAAAAGATGATTTTGTAGTGGAGTCGTCTAAATATTTAAAGTTTGAGGATAATGAAGTGGAATGGTTGTTAGAAGACTTGCTTGATCCTTTGGATTTCTCATGGATCATGGAGTATCCAAATGATTATGAAGATTGGAGAGAAGACATATGAAAGTTCAATGGGTTTAGAGATTCACCTACATTTCATGTTACATCCTTCATTAATATTGTCTTAAAACTCAATATTTTTCATGAAGATGTCACAATGAAGATGTTCATACTCTCATTTGATTTTCTTGAAGATGAAATCTTTGATTGGCATGCAAAACTTGGTAGAAGGAAAATTTCATCACTTTTAGATTTCTTCAAGGCATTCCTCAAGTATTGACTTCCTATTCATGAAATCGATAAATGTGAAGAAGTGATTGTAGATTTGGGGTAGCATGTTATACCTCATCCTCGAGAGGTTTGTTTGAGTCCTATCCACCATTGGATAGATGAATGTTGCAAGAGCACATACCATATCGTGCATAAATTTTATGTATTTGATGATCTTCATGATGACTTTCTAGTTTTAAACCAAACATCCATGAAGATTCCATCTTTCTTGTAGATGATATTTAATGTCTCTCTATTTTGGTTTATAACCAAAAATAAGGGAAGAAATTTTGATGTAAGCAAGGAGCTTGGGTGGCTCTATTGGTTGTATGATTACACGTACCTCTTGTATTTTTCTCATGCAGAGTAAGAGTAGGAAGAATAAGCTCTTGACGAGCATTAGAGAAGAGGAATAACCTCTCTATTATGAACTTTATTTTTATGTATGGCATTATTGGCTTATGCCTTTGTTTCATTGTAAAACCAATTTTGATGTAATAAGTTGGATGTGACAAGACATAGACCATCAATCCATTTTATTTTTTTTGGAGGATCTTCTCACAAGTACAACTAGAGATTCTGGGGTTTCATGCATTCTTCTCCTAAGAGTACATGTGTTAGAGTTTAAGTTATTATTAGGTTTCTTTTCAATTTACTAGATAACCAGAGCATATATAGGATCACTGAGAAAAACACAATCACAAGATACACAACATTTATCCTGGGAGACCCTCATGGGGGAGAAAACCCAACAAAAACTTCCTTAATATAGATAGCCAAGACAATGCCAAGAGAATAAACCAAACACTATAGAAAGTCCTCTCCCAAGTAATGCGCCTCTCTTTCTCTTCCTTCTTCTCCAACTGCAACTTCAAACTTGCACTCTGATGAACAAGTGAGTGAGTGAACAAATGAGGCGTTGGCCTCCTTTATTTATACAACCTGGCAGGTGTTGAAAGGATGTGTCTTTTCACTGGTAGGGCCGACTTCTCCTTCTGGGTGGTTATAACCACTTTAATTAATTATGGGGGCCGACTTCTCATTATGCATATTACAATTAGGGTTTGACCAATCCACAAAAGGGGATTTGGTCATTTACAATGCCTGACATGATCAATCCACTAAAGGGGATTAATCTAATGAATAATACATCAATAATAAATAGAATTCTCTTTACAGTTACAATATTTCAACACTCCCCCTTAACAAGAAGGGTATTCTACAACAACATCAAGCAAGAGAGGGAATCATCATCAACATCATCTTGGAACACTAACTGGCGTATCTATAAATCATCAAAAGTTTTTCACATCATCATTGTTCACAACATGGGGCTGGAGTAGCATCATCATCCTCATCAGCATGAGGCTAAGGTAACATCATCACCATCTTTAGCGTGAGGCTAAAGTAACATCATCATCTTCAACATGAAAGATGAAATAACATCATCGTCATCATCTTTAGCAAGAAGCTGAAGTGGCATCATAATCATCATCTTCAGCAAGAAGATGAAGTGGCATCATCATCATCATCATCATCATCATCTTCATCAACATGGATTAGTATAACACTAATACATCATCATCATCAATAACAGCACAAGGTTGATACAACATCAACAACATCACAGCACAAAGGATGGAGCATCATCAACAACAACAACATCATAGCATGAAGGTTGGAGCATCATCAACATCAACAACAACAACATCATAGCACAAAGGATGGAGCATCATCAACAACAACAACATCACAACATGAAGGTTGGAGCATCATCAACATCAACACTAGGCTGAGAGTCTTCAGCACGAGGCTGGCATCATAGCACGAAGCTAGCTACACAATATCATCAACACGAAGCTGGCATCACAACACGAGGTTGGCAACACAACATCATCAACATGAAGCTGACATCACAACACTAGGCTAGCAACACATCATCAACACGAAGYTGACATCACAGCGCGASGCTGACAACACATCATCAACACGAAGTTGGCATCACAACGYGAAGCTAGCAACACATCATCAGCACGAAGCTGGCATCACAATGCGAGGCTAGCACATCATCACAGCACGAGGTTGGCACATCATCACATCACATGGCTGGCACATCATCCGCATAAGGCTGGCATCACATCACTAGTTCCCCTTTCGAGGGAGGTCCTTACGGACTACACCAAGCTTATCTCGAAAGTGCTCAAACTTTACACGAGATAGAGGTTTGGTCAAGACATCAACAACCTATTCATCCGTGCTAACATACTTGAGATTTATGGCTCCTCTCTGCACCATATCACGGATGTAATGATATCGTATCTCTATGTTTTTCGACTCATCATGGAACACACCATCTTTATATAATTCTGGTTATCACATAGGATCACGGTGGCTTCCATGTCCAGATCAAATAGATCTGTCAACAACATCCGAAGCCATACAACTTCACAACTAGAGGAACATGCAACAATGTATTCCGCTTCTGCCGTGCTCGGAGCAATGTTGAATTGCTTCCTACTCTTCCATGAAGTCATGGCTGACCCCAGATTGAAACAACATCTTGAAGTGCTCTTTTTTATCAGAAGCACGTCCAGCTCAATCTGAATCGGTGTAACCACTCAGTCTGAATTCATGATCTCCATTATAATTGAGACCACAATCCAATGTACCCTTAAGGCACCTCATCACATGTTTTGCAGCAACAATGTGAACACGTCTGGGTTCTACCAGATACTGACTCAAGGCAAAACATATACCTAGCCTGGTATTCGTCAAATACATCACTGAACCAATAATATGTCTGTACAGAGTAGCATCAACCAATTCTGACGAGGTATCAACTAGGAGCTTCAACTTCGTTTCCATGGGTGTGTACAGGGATTTATATTTCAACATGTCAAACCTCTTCATTTTAACTGCATACTTCCCTTGGTTAAGGACGATCTTCTATGTGCTCTGCTAAACTTCAAGACCTAAGAGATAACGCATTTAGGTCTTCCATCAAACTCTGTAGCGAGCTTCTTCTGCAATCTGTGATGAGTTTTTCTTCATCTTGTCAAGAATACATCATCTACATATAATAGTAACATCACTGGCTCATCATTCATAACCTTGAGATAAAGATTAGAATCAACTTTACTCTTGGTAAATCCCAAGCTCTTCAGAAAATTGTAAATTCTGCTATATCAAGCTCTAGGAGCTTGCTTCAACACGTACATATCTTTCTTCAACTAGCAGACATGAGTCTTTCTATCTTCAATCTTCAAATCAATTTTTCTCATTACATTGTGTTAGTGATCAAATAATTCATTCTGAAATTTGTCTGAAAAATGATGCTTCATCTTGTGGGGGACTTTTGACTGACTTCCCGAGCTCTAAATGCAGATCTGAAAGTACCATTGGAAATCTTAGGATGTCGAATTGTCAATCGACTATTCAAGCTTGTAAAACGGACTCTCCACGGCTCAGAAATTTGATTTTTCCCAAGGCAGTTTTCATTAAAAAATCTGTGCTTTCACCAACTCATTGGTTCTGAAATCTGCTAGTTAGTCGTTGAAAGCTTTCATTTTCACCAGCTAAAGGGGTGGATTCAGGACAAAAGAGCTGGTGAAAGCGCAAAAGAGTCCAGAAACGTCTTCTTTCTGCCCAGATCGCGATTTTTTGATTCCTGAACACGTGGGAAAGGTGTTAAATGATGGATAATAATGAGGAGAAGCTAGAATATCTTTCTCATTAAGTTTTAAAGACATATGGTAAGGAAATAACACCAAATGGCATGATTACTCTTGACAGAAATCGCCCAGTCATCAAAGACAGATTTCTAAATCTGTGATCTTCATCAGCAAATTGCCAAATAATGCTCCAGTTGCCAATTTCGACTTATGATGATAAGATTAGATCATATATGCTAAAGATTCATTTTGATTATGTTTATTTTAGTAATTTCAGATCCATTAAAATAGGATCTGAAATCTTGATGTAAAGGCTATAAAGCCACAAACCGTTGATGAACCAGGGGTTCGATTTTGGATATAGGAACTATACCTTTGTAACTGACTTTTCATATGATAATACAGATCACAAGTTTCTCTCTCTATTAATGTCAGATTTCCACCATTCTTCTGTACTCTTATTCAAGTTGTTTTAACTGCAAAATGACTGTCATCTCATTAGTCAATTCATAACTTGATTAATAGTTTCTTACATTGTTTATTAAACCCATCATCGTGGATCTGGTTTATAAGCACTGTCTTCTTCACCCACTTAAAGCCATTATCTGATTATTGATCCTTGAGGGCATTGGTTTATTTGATTATTCATTTTGACTGTCTGGATACCATATTGTAGTTGAGTTATCCCATTGATCCACACATACAAAAACACAAAAACAAGTTTACTTTAAGTTACCAAGCAT
>SNQJ01S0085983.1:16510-27012 GCA_010110895.2 Picea sitchensis | reverse complement strand
GGTCATCTTTGGAGCCTTTTGCTCCTTACAATCAATCTTCATATGAGATACTCTGAATCTCAAAAGATAGCTTCTCCTTCATATTCTTTGGTACATGAGTGTATATAGTCATGTACATAGTCTGCTTCATGTCTTATCTAATATGTTGCCTTCTGCAACCTTCACTATAGCTTCCTCAGAGTTATCACCTGTGACCTGAAACAAGGTCAACAAAACAAAAAGCAAGAATAATATCCTTTTGATAATAGTAGATAAAACAATAGCATGAATAATCATCATAGTAGATCCTTTAGAGCTATCACTTGTGGCCTGTCTGAAGCAAAGATCAAAAGTAAGAAATACAATACGAAATGAGGTCAACACTCGTATAGTGTTGTTATCAAACATTCCTCCATGGTAACCTGGAACTAACACAAGAGGTTTCTCCTAGAGGAGATGTTAGTTGTATCAGGCAATTGATTACATTAAGCATTTATCTCAATATGCTCACATGCTACCAAGTATAATACTTTTCAAGGACTGCTATCTCAACTACAATGTTTACTTGTAAAGGGGTAGTCATCAACTTGTCATGTGCAACTTTGAATCTTATCAACTTAATTAATTAATCTGGAACCTAGAGTCTTGTCCTCAAGAATGAGTGTGTTGTTTTTCTTCCAAGTCTCCTTCACTCAAGATGATGAGTGCTTTCTTCAACCTGTCTTCTTGTACTAAGACAATATGTTATCTTGACAGAAGGTTCGGTTAGAGAATAAACTCTATGATCTCAACTTTAATCTATCTAATACCTTGACTTTAATTTTGACCAATGGTTAGTATGATGGTCATAGATTCAACATGCAATCTAGATCAAAATAATGTCATAACAAATAGATGCATATCAGAATAATCAAACCTAGTTTGCATTATTCCTCTGAATGTGTTGGATCTTGAGATCGTTCTGGGTCTATGGCAAGAGATCCCTTCTCTTGCAAATACCCTTTAAAGCTTAACAATTTAAACATATGTGAGTACATACCTCAGATAGCATTTGCAGGTAGTGACACCATCTGGTAGCAGCGGTAATAATTACCAACCCCTTTTAAAACTTCAAGGGTGACTGCAAATGGTACTGCAGCTGATACCTCAACTGATACTGCAACTGATTCTAAAACTACAACTGCAACTTAGGGTTTTATGAGGAAACCCTAATTTTTCAAACTTCAAGTTTTGAAATTCTGATTTAGGGGATAGATGCGATGAGTTGAGGCGAGTAAGCTGGTGCAGTCAGATTTATGAAAATCCAAATTTTACCCCCTCAAACTTGACCAACAGATTTCTGGACTGGTGCTTCTGGTTTTCCGATACTTCTGGTTTTCTGGTGCTTCTGGTACTTCTGGTACCGATGAAAACTAGGGTTTCACTTTTCAGGAGTTCTATCCACTGAAAAGTTGCGTTGAAGGTGCCAAAGAGTTCCTTGGGCTAGGGTGCACTTTTCTAGATGGCTTTTGGGCTGAAATTATTCTTCAATAAAAAAGCCCTAATTTTCATGTACGACAACAGTGACGTTTTTCCTTTTCTTGTGAAAGATGCTCTTTTCAGCTTAGCTTTGATACCATGTTAGAGTTTAAGCTATTATTAGGTTTCTTTTCAATTTACTTGATAACCATAACATAGATAGGATCACTGAGAAAAACACAATCACAAGATACACAACATTTATCCTGGGAAACCCTCATGGGGGAGAAAACCCAACAAAAACTTCCTTAATATAGATAGCCAATACAATGCCAAGAGAATAAGCCAAACACTATAGAAAGTCCTCTCCCAAGTAATGCGCCTCTCTCTCTCTCTTCCTTCTTCTCCAACTGCAGCTCCAAACTTGTGCTCTGATGAACAAGTGAGTGAGTGAACAAATGAGGCGCTGGCCTCCTTTATTTATACAATCTGGCAGGTGTTGAAAGGACATGTATTTTCACTGGCAGGGCCGAATTCTCCTTCGGGGTGGTTATAACCACTCTAATTAATTATGGGGGCCGACTTCTCATTATGGATATTACAATTAGGGTTTGACCAATCCGCAAAAGGGGATTTGGTCATTTACAATGCCCAACATGATCAATCCACAAAAGGGGATTAATCTAATGAATAATACATCAATAATAAATATAATACTCTTTGCAGTTACAATATTTCAACATGTCCCCAAGATGGAGCCATATGTTACCCCTCATATTGGCATGAGTGATAATGATATATTTTCAGGGGCAACTTGAAAGGATGCTGGTGGACTACAAATACACACTCATTTTTTTGCTTGAGGGTGATACATTTTGGTGAAGTATAGTGATGGGTTTCTTACTTCACCATGATGATTAGATTGGAATTGAGGGAAATTTTGGAATGAAGGAACTTGTGAGCAAGCAAGCTCCAAGTATTGGACTAAGGTATTAGTTTTTGTAAGTTATGGTTTTTCATATTTGCACAATCTCTTATGTGTGGCTATCTTGTTCTAGGCACACCTCTAGTATACTTGTGATTGCAAGTTAGATTGTCAAAGCCAAAGCTAGGAGTTCCTTGTTTCTTGGAGGAGTTAAAGCTTGATATTTCCTATTGTGAGTGCATGCTTATACCTTGTCCAAGAGGAAAGGAATTTAAATCCCTAGACCTCCTATGGTGAATGTATTAATGCATCCTAGACTAAGTTTGGTTGTGAAGCTCCTATTGTGAGTCCCTTCCGTTCTATAACTTGTTGTCTCTTGTTATTAATCCTTAAGTAAAACACCCTCCTAGATTGCATCTATGACCTCCATGGTTCAATGAGTAAGGCAATAAATCCTCTTTCATCCATCATCCCCGACATTTAAAGCTTTTTCATATTCCTTTTGTTTTACTTGTTGTCAAAAGCTCTATTTACCTCCATTCCATACCACACAAAATGAGCTTAGCAACAATAGGGAATCCTTGTATGGGTGATTCATTGATGATATAAGTTCAGTGCTATGAGAAACTAAGAAAGATTTAGATCAATTTATGCAATACTTAGAATGTTTTGCAAAGATTTAGGATCTATGATATATTTTCATAAATATTTCTAATATTTTTTTGGTTTTGATACCGCCTCTATTGGATTGACAATAATGGTTGGGAGCTCTATGCAAATGGGACAATTTGCCGATTCTTGGGGACCCCCTTTGAAGTCGACATATCTCTTACCAAGTTGTTGGAATGGGTGTTTTTTGAGACCCAAAAGAAGTGATTATATTCAAATCAATAGGGTCCATCCTTGGTTACCAAGTTTATCATTGCAAATAAGGTACGTATTGTAGTATATGTCTATTATTTATCTTCTTTTATAACCTTAGATTTTGCTTACAAATAATTAAATATACTTTGTAACTTTTTATGAGTTGGCTCTCTAGAAAAATAAGGTTGTTTCCAAAGTTGGAAATTGTATTGTAGGTAAAATCTTGGATGATGAATTGATATGATATATTTTCTTATGGGGAAAAATTAGTTTGCTAACAGGGGGTGAGAGTAATTATTAGCATTGTAGCATGGCCAACAATTATCAAAGGTTGAATCAAGCACGATGCCCTTGTTAGAGTAAATGATGGAGAGTTTTATCTAGACATTGGTTTCTGTAATGAACAAAAATTGAGTGGGCCTAGTGGTTAAGAACATTTGTTTCCTCCTTGGAGGTCACAGGTTCAAATCTAGAGGGGGGTATGGTATGTATACCTCCGTAGACTTTAGCAGTCAAATCCATGCATGGAGGGGGTACCTTGTTCCACAAACAAGGGGGTCTCATACACCAATTTGGTGTCTGGCTTGGTCATGACCTTATATATATGTGTGTGTGTGTGTGTGAAGTGCCTTATCTTAACTAGAGATATGACTCATTGACCTCGTGACCTATCAATGTGTATATATATTGTCATGTCTCCTTTGGTTATCACTAGTTGTAGAGAATAGTCTTGTAATTCCTAAAATTGTTCGATTTGGGTACAATAAAAGTGCAGATGAGGTCAAAGAATTATAAAGTGTTGCACTTGAAACTAGATACCATGTATTGGTTTTAAAAATATGCATTTTATTCCATCTAAGTAGTGATGGTATAATGGGAGTGTCATCATGGTTATTCCATTCAATATTTAGGAGGAAAAGACCAATTCTAGAAAGTGCACTTGGCGGCGATTGATAATTTTATCTTATTGTCCAGATTGGATTGAGAATGAAATGAAAGAATTCATCTCAAAGGGGTTGGATCCAATGGTTAAAAGCAAGGAGTTTTTCACCATTGGGCAAGGTTCAATTCCCATGAGGGCCTAACCTAGAGCCATGGGGGCACCTTGAGGTAGTGGTCGAACGTGTGGTTGCACCCATAGATATTATATTAAATAATATTGTGACCCATGCACACATAAGTGGATCAAAGCCCATCCCCATGTCCTCCAAATTTTATGCCCAAAGGGGTTGGATCCAATGGTGGAAAGAGAAGAGTTTTTCACCATTGGGAAAGGTTCAATTCCCATGAGGGCCTAACCTGGAGCCATGGGGGCACCTTGAGGTAGTGGTCGAACATGTGGTTGAACCCATAGATATTATATTAAATAATATCATGACTCGTACACACATAACTGGATCAAATCCCACCCCCATGTCCTCTAATTTATGCAGTCCCCAAGGTGTAGAGCGGTCGGTGATGGAGTGTGATGTTAAGGCACCTTGTAATGTTAAGTCATCGGTTTGAATCCTCTGGAGACACCTTAAAAATCCATCCATGTTAAGGGTTGGTGCGACCCAGGTCAGGTGCAATCTTCGGGTGATTTTGATGGCTTAGATGCCCCTAGGTTGTGGTTTCTTAGCTAATGGTTACAAATGCTTGCCCAATAGGTTACGGGCACATTTCTAACAAACAAAAAATAAATAAATGAAAGAATTCAATATTGTAGAAAGAATACAAGATACATTTTTTAAAACATAGTATTTCAATGAAAACCAAATTCTATTATTGATTCAATGGTGACAAACATTGCAATTTACATAGCAATACATAGTGGTTATATTTGTGGTAGCCTATTTTTTAAAAGAGATGTGAGAGCTACGCACATTTGCAGAAACCCTTAATTAGGAGGAGGAAAACTTGTTTTATTACATTAGGAGACAAAAACCCTAAAGTGCACAAACCCTAAAGCATAAACCTTAGAAGATAAGGTGATGAAAGGAAGTATGAGCCTAAAAAGCTAGTTTGGAATGTCAATTTCTTAGGTGCTCTTTAAATCGTTAACTTTTGCATATGAACTTTGATTGGGGTTCTCTTTAAACCATTAACTTTTGCATATGAACATTGATTGAGGTACTCTTTAAACCATTGGTAATCTCTTAAGGAGCTTTGTAAGATGTATGGTCTGCAATATCCAGAACCAAAGCTTTGGGGGTTACGCGATCACACCAAAATAATATTGATTAGGGCATGGAAAATGCGTTCGAATTTTGATTCCCAAAAATTGCCCAAAATTAGGGCCCTTTCTAATATAGCCTAGAATGACCACTTAAATCATCTTCATACCCCCTTTTGCTAGAATTCCAGTTAAAGAGATGCACTCTTTCATCATTGGGGTGAGTTTGTATGATGTTGAATAAAATTTGTAATCATTATGATCTACTTTAGAGTTGGTATTAGGGGAAATTTGAGGTCTAAAATGGATCTCCTAAGGAAAATAATAAAATAATAGTTAAAATAATAAAAAAAGAGTTATGAATTTTCAAAGGGAAAAAAGAAAACTATTTATTTTCATTGTATTTTCAACTTATCTCGTCGTAGGTTTATTCAAATTTCAAGTGTAGGCACTCATTGGATGTAGAATTAAATTCTGCATCCAATGAGTACCCATTCTGCACACTTTTGATAGACCCACAATGAGATAGACCAACGAATGGATACACTTGAAATTTGAATAAACCTATAAAGAGACAAGTTGAGAATATGATGAAAAAAATAGTTTTCTTCATTTTCCTCCAAAAATATTTACCCTTATGGTTGATTTCATCATCTTGAATCCTATTGGTTCTTTAAAGTTCATTTTGATAGTACATTTTTTATTTGAGATCCATTTTTGACCTCAAAAGTCCCCTAATAACCAAGGAAATTTACCCCATAATTGTTTTGTTTGGTTACATCTCGATGGTGGGTTTACCTTTGGGATCTAACCCAACCATATGCTTATTATAATACTACCTTTGTAACTATTTACTATTTTGTGATAGAGGTATATGCCATTCATCTTATTTATGACTATTTTTATGATAAATCATTTTCAAAGTACATCTAAGGTTTTAGTCAATGCCATTTCTTCAAGCCCTTGACATGGGAGATGGATATTGATGTGGACTAGCACCATTATGAACTTGAAAAGTACTTTACATATTATTTATAGCTCTTTTTATGATAAGTCATTTTCAAAGTACATTTAAGGTTTTAGTCAATGCCATTTCTTCTACACCTTGACATGGGAGATGGATATTGATGTGGACTAGCACCATTATGAACTTGACCAGTACCTTACATATTCCCTGTTTTTTTGGTATTTTGCAAAAAATTACATATTCCCTGTTTTTTTGGTATTTTGCAAAAAAATTCAAACGAATTTGAATTAGAGGTGTATTTTTTTTTTTGTCTTTTGTGAAAAAAATGATAACATAATTTTTGAAAGGTTTATTTTTTTAAATTATTTTTAGACAAGCCTTTTTTTTGGTGATATTGGAGTGGAACTTTTCTTCTTTATTTTTGAATAATTTTTATTTTCTTAGTGGTGATACATGACCATTTACTTCAATTTCATAATGTTTTATTTCAACCTAAGTACACATTTATATATTTAAAATAACTATTAAAAAAAACACTTTAAACTTTGATTTCTCTAATGTTATTTCATAAATTTTAAAATTCATAACCTCAAATATTTTTTTATTTATATATTTAAAATAACTATAAAAATTACACTATAAACCTTATTTGACTAATGTTATTTCATTAATTTTAAAATTCATAACTTTAAATATTTTTAAATTTGTTACAGTGCATCACATGTCTATATTGAAAAATAACACTTGATTTAAACATTTGAAACACTACTAAACCAAAAAAAATTGAATTCCAAAACCAATTATATTACATACATTTCATATTTTTTTGTTGTTGAAACTTTGCATATATTAAACAACATTTAACACAAATATGCATATAATAATTATAAAATTAAATAATTTAGCATTAGTTTTAATGTGAATAATAACAAAAAAAATGTATTCATTAACAACCTTTAACACAAATTTGCATGTACTGACTAAAGTTAAACAATTAGCATTAACTTTAATGTGAACATGAACATGTCAATTCCCGCTAGTTCAATCAGTTAAGGTGTGGGTTTCATTTGCTAGGCGACCCGAGTTCAATACCCTAACGGTGAGTTTACTCGGGAGGAGACACCCAAAAATCCAACCATGTTAAGGGTTGGTGCGGCCCAGGTCAAGTGTGATCCCCAGGTGATTTTGACAGCTTAGATGCCCTTGGGTTGTGGTTTATTAGCCAATGGTTAAAAATGTTGGCCCCACAGGTTACATACACATTTTAACAAACAAAACAAATGTGAACATGAACATGAAAATGAAAAATTATGTTGTTAGCTCCTCGTTTAAATTTATTTATTTGTTTTTAATATTGTTCATCTCCCTTCATTTTTATATAGTCAAAATAATGTTTTTAATAACCCAACCTTATCTTTTTTAATTTTATAGCTCCCAATGCACCCCCTTATTTCCTTATTTGCCATTTAAAAACCTTAATAGGAGGCAAGTGAGGGAGATCCCCTCCAACCATGCATCGAAGATGTTTAAAAAACCTTGATGAAGGGGAGCAACAAATTTGTTCTCTAACCACCCCCTACCCCCAACCTCCCCACATTGTTGGTCGTTGGGTGGGAGTGGTACGTCATATCTAGTCCTTGATCTATTGAGGCAAATCCATTATGGGAGTTGCCTCAACAACTTCAAAAACAAATATTAATCAATGACTTCAACAACAAGGTTGACTGAAATCCCGCAATGGGAATTGTCGAGGTAGCATGGTGGGGTTTCTTATGTAGTTTTCAGGGGTGTAGTTGAAAGACCTTATCCCCCTTCCAAAATTAAGGGGTTGGGATCCAAACTTTTTGTTTTGTCACATTAGTTCTCGTCAAGTTTATAATAGTGTTGGTTATAAAAAAAATTAGCACTACACGTAAAAGTTCCACTGGGCACTTAAAAAGTTACAAATAATCATAAAATTGTTGATGAGATATCTAATAGTATTGTTGTGACAATGCATGTTAATCTTCATCTTAGTTTTTTATGCACATGCATGAAATGTTCTATAATCTAACTATGCATGTTGATCACTTCAAAATTTTCATGCATAAATGCCTATGTTCTTTACTACTTGGGAATATAATGACATACTTTGTCGCTCAATTGTTGATTTGTGGATGATTGAACATCAACAACAGATTATGTATTTAGTATTGCAATAGGTTCAATCACCTAGGTTAGTAAGAAACAACATGCTATTTCACTTTCTTCTATAGAGGTAGAGTATAGGGAAAATGTAATAGGCCTATGGGCCCATTAAGTTAATAATATGATAGGTATGATGACCAATTAATGTAATGTGGACCTAGTCCACTATTAACTAAAGCCTACTAAATAGTTAGCATTGAAAAAATGTATTGTGGCCTCATAAAGAAGTCCCATTAGGTATTTATCATTTGGTAACTATAATAAATGATGGAGTCCTCTGTATGTGAGCATGTAGTGGAATTAGAATGTATTGGAGCCTAACTCATTGGGAGGTTACCCCTTGAAGAAGCAAGCGAACAAAAGTTGATCCTTATATAAAAGGATCATTGTATGGTCTTCTCTAAGGGGTATTTTGATATATGAAGTAAATGGGAATTTCTATCTTATTCTTGAAATATTATTTTTTATTCAATCTTAATGGAGAAGGATAATAACAACTGTTTTCCAAGCACTTTTTAGGGAAAAGGGCCAAATTTTCTATTTTGTATACATTTTTTTGTAGATTTGAACCTAGAACATAGGTCAATATCTAGAGCCCCCTGAGCATAATTTCTAGAAACCAATGGCTAATTTGGATTCTTTGGATAAAAATAAGTGATTTAAAAAAAATTGCTCAAAGAAGAGGTTGGTTGAAGAAGATATGGAAATTTGAAAATTTGTTGTTTTATGGATTTTTTTGTTATGACCAATACATTTAGATCCAATTTTTAGTTCTTTTTCAGCAAAATTTCAAAAAACCAATTATATATCTGTCTTCTTCTCACAAAAATACATGATTTCAAAAAAAATCGCTCAAATTGAAGGTTGTACAAAAGAGATATTTGTCCGACAACATAGGGTATTCCAACAAAATACAAACACCTTTAGTAACCACTCACACAATCATATTAAAGATCAAGACACCGATTTTTTTACGTGGTAAAACCCCAATGGGAAAACATACATTGCCCCATCCAACGTGGCCACTTGAGACAAATTATTAATGCAAAATAAAAATTTTACAAGTGGGTTTCTCACAATCGATCATCAACAAATGGCCCTCTATGCTCTTTAAATAGAGATCATGGACCAACTGGGTATTAAACCACGGATCAATGTAGTCTTTAATATCGAGGAGAATATGAGTTGTCAGATCACTCTATGTCGGGAACATATCGCGACTGCCAGATTACAAAAGCATACTAAATAAACACACGAAGAAACACTTTAACCTAATGACACATTAGACCAATTTGATTTTAACTAACTCCTAAGTGTTTAAATATACTAACATCCCCCCTTAAGAACAACTTGGGATAGGATTGAAGGATTTACAAAGGTGACACAATAGGAGAAGGAATGAGGCATTAGAGCCTGTCCCCCCTTAATGACAACTTCATTAACTCCTAACATAGATCGAAGTTTGGAAAACTTCTCTTTTGTAAGAGATTGTGAAAATGTCTGCAACTTAATCTTCTGTAGGGAAAAATAACACTTCAATAACTCGATCATGAATGATATTTTGGATGAAGTGCATGTGTATCTTGATTTGTTTGTTGTGCTGATTTTGAATTGGATCTTTGGCAAGCTTGATGGTATTTTGATTGTCGCACAGGAGGGTGGTCAGATGTTGTTGCTATAATCCAAATTCTGAAAGGATCTGTCGAAACCATAAGGCTTCTTGACTTGCATTAACCGTTGCTTAGTACTATGCTTTTGTTGAAGAAAGAGAAATAGCTTGTTTCTTCTTACAGGCCCAAGTGACAAGTCCAGAACCAAGGTTGAAAACATAACCTACAGTAGACTTTCAATCATCGGGGTTTCCAACCCAATCTGAATCAGTGAAGCCAATCAACAAAGGAGTGACCCCCCCCGCCCCCCCACACTCGATCTATAATGTATCCCAAACTAAACTATACCCCAGACAT
>SNQJ01S0085982.1:4630-34136 GCA_010110895.2 Picea sitchensis | reverse complement strand
AGCCTGATCTATGGTCGTCGCCTTAGCATTAAAAGACCTATGGATCTCAACACCCTGCTTTTCTGTGAGAGGATGATGAGAAAAGGACGAACCGGTTAGCCAGCTACCCTTGATGTTTGTCCCTGGCTGATTGTGGATTCCGCTAGCTGGCAACGACCTCTACGTGTGGATTATCTGGTGTCCTGGTAGGTTTTCTCTATGCCTTGACTAATATAACCCCCGACAATCATTCCATGACCCTTCCCATTGGATCCTTGCATTCTCTTACTATTGTTTGCACTGTATTGGGGTATTCTGGCAATGAAAAATGAAATGAATTTATCTCTACATTTTACATTCAGTATTATGGCAATGAAAAATGAAATGATTTCTGGTCTGCATTTTTATTTTGGGTATTCTGGCAATGAGAAACGAAATGAATTCATCTCTTCATTTTACATTGGGTATTCTGGCAATGAAAAACAAAATGAATTCATCTCTGCATTTTACATTGGGTATTCTGGCAATGAAAAACGAAATGATTTCTGGTCTGGATTTTTATTTTGGGTATTCTGGCAATGAGAAACGAAATGAGTTCATCTCTGCATTTTACATTGGGCATTCTGGCAATGAAAAACGAAATTATTTCTGGTCTTCATTTTTATATTGTATTCTGGCGATGGAAAAGAGGAATTATTCTTGTCTGCATTTCGTTTCACCTTTGGGGCGATTTTGCCCTTGATGAAGACTATGTTTTGCTTTAAAATTTTGTTGCCATTTGATTCTTGTTAATGCCCACGTTTTTTCTTTTCAATTCATCAAATTTTTTGCTGTGACACGATTTGGAAATTCAAAACGGATTGTGTTGCATGCTGAAATCACCCACGATTTTATCCATTTAAATCACAACTTTACTTGCCGAAATGACCACGTTTTTGATAATCAGAAGTTGACTTTGTTGTTGTAGAAATCATCCACGATTTTATCGATTTAAATCACAACTTTACTTGCCGAAATGACCACGTTTTTTATAATCAAGAGTTGATTGTGTTGCTGTAGAAATCACCCACGATTTTATCCATTTAAATCACAACTTTACTTGCTGGAGTGACCACGTTTTTGATAACTAGAAATTGACTGTGTTGCCATCTTAATTGACCACGACTTGCCTTAATCATTGCTTGAGTTGTTGTTGACAAACCACAAGCAGGGATGATTTTAAGGATGGAAATTTGTTTTAAAATGTAGAAACCTTGGCGAATCTTACTAATCCTTCATATGCCAACTATAAACTTTTGGCAATATTTTTGTAAAAATATTCAAATTTCTAAGGATTTTATATAGTTTGTATAAAATTTTGGCGATTTTTAAGGTAAAATAATTTTATCCTATAGAATTTGGGCGAATCGTTTTTAGAATAGCGAATCGTTTTTTGGGAAAAACCATGGAAAATTATCCTATGAGCGAAATTTAGCCCCTAAAATCATCCCTGACCACAAGTTGGTCCTTCTGCAGTTTTTTTTGTCCCTTTTATCCTCCTTCACATTGAATGCATAGCTAGCGTTCTCTATTCCAAGCTTTAATTACCACAACAATGTTACTGGCCATGTTGATTATCATGTTAACTGCAATAATAAATGTTATTTTGTTGCCTTATTAATTACTAGAATAATTGCGAATCATTTTTGGGAAAACTATGGAAATTATCCTAAGGAGCGAAATTGAGTCTCTAAAATCATCCCTGACCTCACAAGTTGGTCCTTCTGGTAGCGCTTGTTTTGTCCCTTTATCCTCCTTCACATTGAATGCATAGCTAGCGTTCTCTATTCCAAGCTTTAATTACCACAACAATGTTACTGGCCATGTTGATTATCATGCTAACTGCAATAATAAAATGTTATTTTGTTGTCTTATTAATTACTAGAATAATTGTTGCAGTAATGTTAATGGTTAGCAGCCTCCTTTTTCTATTAAAGGCGATGTTAATTGCAATATGAAATGCTATATTTTTCCTTATTAATTGCCACTTGCTACAACAATGTTATTGGTCAACATATTCCTTCATTGGATTAAATGCCACAATGAGTTAAATATCTAACAGTTATATAAATCATCTGGTTATTGCGCTATGAATGGTTAGTGTTAATAGTCATACAACTATTCTGTTGTTAATGCTATGTTAATTGTATGTTAACCAGAATGTTAAATGTCTTGTTATTGCTATATTACTTATTATGAAAATAGTCATGTAAACTATCTTGTTAATGCTATATTAATTGTCATGTAAGTATTATGATAATCACCTTGTTAAATAGCTACAACACTGTTAATAGTTAACAGTTCCATTCTCTATGATAGTAGACCGCTAGCATTGTTAGCTCGATCAATATAGCTAGACTACATGTTGAGATTTCATTTCTAATGGTAGCATTCCACTATAAGAATGTTAATGTTGTTATACAAGTTTATGTCTAGTTGGATGGAGATTCAGATTAAATTAGAATTGTCCATTTAGGTTGTAATAAATATTAAAATTTGTATGGTGAGTAAAGACTGGATTGCAAATTTTAGACTTGATAATTTAGATATGTAATTGATGTTAGTTGGATTTATAGATATCGCCTAATTGGTAACTCAGAGATGCTAAATTGAATCATAATTCATGTTAAGTTTAGTTGGTAACTCGTTGAATAATGGAATTTAGACTCGTTAATTTATTTGTAATTAACGCCAATTAAGTCATAGATATTGACCTTTTAGCGTTGATTAATGGTTGGGTTGTTGATGAAGTCGTTTTTAGCTTGCGTTTCCCGTTGTGGGTGTTGTTGTTTATTATAAGTAATGTTAGTACTTGGTTATGTAAGCATGTAATGTGATTAGATTTGCTCATTGTAAGGGTTCTAGTTACTTGTGTAATGAATTTTGGGTGCATTGGGTCATTATGATATTTTTCCTTAGCTTAGTAGGCTTGGTCTTCTTGTGTTGGGTGGGATGTAGATACCTCCTTGTTTCTCAAAACAGTCGCCAGCCTTGAGACCTTAAATGGTCAAAATCAATGAGAACCTGGGCTTGAGCATTGTTTTTGTGTCCTAGAGGTCCTAACCATTGCAGGGTAGGACGGGCAGGTATTCATTCTTAGTCTTTGTTGGTTGAATGTCATACATTGATTCCAGGTGCTTAATGTGATTTTATGTTAGGTCGTTATGTTGTTGTTGCGTGAGTTTCATGCGTTGTGTTCGTCGTCCTGTTGCAATGTTGAGTATAATGTCATTATTACCTTCCTACCACACACACAAAAAAAAATATTAAGGGTGATTTTATCGGTTGTACATCGTAGGAGTCATACCAGAATAGGGGATGTTACATGTGGTATCAGAGCAGGTTCAACCCACGACTTGGGATCGCTATGGATTTCGTTGATATGATTGATTATAAGGTTAATAATTGAGTTGACTTGCATTCGTGCAGGTAATCATGGTTAGAGGACACCGCAGAGGCAGATGACAGGGAACTAGGGGAGGAGGCACGATGCCTCCAGTAGCATCCACGCCTGAGGGATCTAACCCCTAGGGAGACGAGCAGGTTGTCGGACAGGAGAAGATAGCAGTTGGTGATGTGGTTGGAATGATGAGATCTTTTCAGCGCTTGTCTGAGGCACTGATCATCCGTTTGGACAGAGATGAGGCCAGAGTGCCGACACCCACTGAGGTTCCGTCGCGCGCTCCGGTCGATACTGGTAGCATTCACCGTGAACTTGAGAAGGTCAAATTTCTCGATTTATTTGGTGCCCCAGACGACACAGCTACCGAGGCATGGTTGGAGAATATGGCGATGTGATTTGCACTTCGTGATTATACCTACAACATGAAGGTGCGCATGGTGATCTTCCAACTGAAAGGAAGCGCTCTTTTATGGTGGAAGACGCTCCTACCACAGCTCAACATGGTCGTCGAAGACATGTCATGGGAAATGTTTGAGGAATGGTTCCGAGAGAGATACATTTCAGAGGAATTCATTGAGTGTCATCTCAATGAGTTCAACGCCTTACGACAGGGCGGTCGTACGGTGCCCGAGTACGAGGATTGTTTTATGGAGTTGCTCTGGTATGCTCCGCACCTTAACACTGAGAAAATTAAGGTCAAAAAGTTCGTGTTCGTCCTTAACAGCGGCATATGTGCAAAGGTCAGGATTTTGATGCCTCAAACCTTGCATGATGTCGTCCAAAAGGACCTCATAGTGGAGGAGGAGCTTATCATCGGGGGTCAGAGTAGGACTCCAACGAGACCAATAGGGCAGGTGTCATCTGGAACACAGCAGCATCAGACACTAGCCAGAGATACGTCGAGATATCATGGCTTCCAGAGGGGATCCACTTTCACTACACCTCGACGACCGACGCCTCAGCAGCAAACACCTTATCAGGGACCACAACATCAGCAACAACATCGACCACAACAACAACAATTTAGGCCTGTTCAGCAGAACATACCAGGATTCTAGGCTGGTGGGCCGTCATCTTCTACTTCAGGTACCAGGACTACTGGGCCAAAGAAGGGGTGTTGGATGTCGGGGATCCACACTGCCAGCGCGACTACCCTGTGGAGAGGACTAAAGTGTCTAGATCAGTTGGACCCACTACCATGGGAGATATAGGCAAGGCCCATTAGATTCATGTAGCAGTGAATAACCTCCAGGCAGAGCATCAGTCGACTGTGCTCGAGATGACAGGTACCGTCGCTAACTAGACCCTTAGTATTTTGATAGATCTTGGTGCTACCGAGAGTTTCATTTCTGGTGCAGCACTAAAAAGGATTAAGGTAAAGGCATTCGAACAGGATGAGTTTAGATTTGTAGAGATGGCTTTGGGAGCCAAACAGAAGGTTGGAGGAAAGGTTACAGTCTATATCCTTAACCTGGGAGAGTTTGTCACAAGGGCCAACCTGTACGTCACGATCTTAGGATCTTATGATGTCGTAATTGGTATGGACTGGTTGGAATCGCATGAGGTGATACTCAACTATAAGATGAAACGGTTGAGCTTGGTCGATGACGAGGGAAAAAGATGTGTGATTGTAGAATGAAACCAAGGAGTTTCCCTGAGGTTCATCTCTTCCTTACAGCTACAGAAGAGCATGCACAAGGGGTTCAAGCTTTATGTGATCCTTGCATTAAATGAAAAGGGATTAATGGAAAGTTTAGAACACCTTCCGGTGGTGAGAGAGTTTGCAGATGTATTTTCAGAGGAGTTACCTGGGATTCCGCCAAACAGGAAATTGGATTTTACTATAGACCTAAAACTGGTAACAGAACCGATAGATAGAACGCCTTATCGGATGTCAACCCCGGAATTACAGGAGTTGAGAATGCAACTGAAGAAGCTGCAGGACCTGGGACTGATACATCCTAGTGTGTCACCATGGGGTGCACTTGTTATTTTCATACAAAAAAAGTATGGGTCGTGGAGGCTCTGCATTGACTACTGTGAATTGAAGAAGGCCACAATCAAGAATCAATATCCATTGTCGAGGATTGATGATCTGTTCGATCAAATGAAGGGTGCGACGATGTTCTCAAGGATTGATTTATGATTAAGGTATCACCAGTTACGGATTAAGGAATATGACATCCCTAAGACTGCCTTGAAGATGAGTTTTGGACATTACGAGTTTACTGTTTTACCGTTTGGACTGACAAACGCCCCAGGGGTATTTATGAGTTTGATGAATGGGGTGTTCCGCGAGTACTTGGACATGTTCGTCCAAGTATTCATTGACGATATTTTGATCTACTCTCGGATGAAGAAGGAGCATGACGAGAAATTGCGCTTGGTACTACAGTGTCTGCGAGAGAAAAAACTGTATGGGAAGTTGTCCAAATTATCTTTTTATCAATCGAAGATTCACTACTTAGGGCATATCATCTCCGGTGAAGGCATTATCATGGATCCAACCAAGGTAGAGGCTATTATGGAATGGCCTGCGTCGACAAATGTCTCAAAAGTGCATAGCTTCATGGGTTTAGTAGGATACTATCGATGGTTCGTCGAGGGGTTTTCGAAGATAGCAAATCTGATCACAGAATTGCAGAAGAAAAACCAGAAGTTTGTTTGGATTGAGAAATGCATGGAATCATTTCGGAGACTCAAGGAGTTGTTGACAATAACACCGATACTAAATGTTTTGGACATGGACGCAGACTTCTTGGTATGCACTGACGCATCCAAGGAAGGCTTAGTCCGAGTCTTGATGCAAGACAGACAAGTAATCGCTTACATTTCGAGGAAACTGAGAAGGCATGAGGAGAACTACGCGATGCATGATTTGGAGTTGTTAGCCATTGTATATGCCTTGAAGGTTTAGAGACACTACCTTGTTGGATGAAAATTTGAAATAAAGACTGACCACTGTGGACTACAACACATCTTTACACAAAACAACCTAAATGCACAACAACGGTGTTGGTTGTAATTGCTTAGAGAGTACGACTTCGAAATTACTTACATAAAAGGAATAGTGAACCGACTAGCAGACGCATTGAGTCAGAGACTGTGCATATTTTCGGTGCTGCCTCTTCAGACAAATCTATGTGAAAAGATTCTAACTTTACAGCATGATGATGACTGGTACAAAGAGGTTGAGGGTTTTATCGAACAAAACACAATGATGTTACCATGATTTGAAGGACTTTCGTTTGATAGCGATGGTTTATTGAGGTTTAAAAATTGGATCTACCTACCACTGAACGACGAGTTGAGGATGTTGATCATAGAGCAGTTTACATGGCTCACCCGGGAGTCACGAAGATGAGGGCAGACCTTAAACCCTTATTCTTTTGGAAGGGAATGAAGGTAGACATAGTCAACTATGTGGCCAAATGTCTAGAATGTCAGCATGTAAAGGCTAAACATAGACACCTAGCAGGATTACTACAACCACACGATATTCCAGAATCGAAATGGGAGGTTATTTCGATGGATTTTATTGTTGGATTGCCACTGACGGAAATGAGACATGACTCGATTTTCGTAGTAGTAGACACTCTGAGAAAGAGTGCTCACTTTATTCCTGTGCATACGACGTATCAGGCACCTGACATAGCTAGAGTTTTCATTTGTGAGATTGTGAGGTTGCATGGCATGCCTAAGAGGATTATATCCGATTGAGGATCGACATTTATTGGACGATTTTGGACGAGTTTCCAAGAGGCCTTGGGAACCCAACTTAACTTTAGTACTACGTATCACCCGGAGACTGACGAGCAGACCGAACGAATGAACCAGACCTTGGAGGACATGTTGTGCATGTACGTGATGGACCAACAAAAGTGTTGGGAAGAATTCTTGCCACTAGTGGACTTCGCTTACAACAATAGTTACCAAAGCACCATTAAGATGGCGCCTTTCGAGTTTCTTTACAGGCGACTATATCAGACGCCTTTGAGTTGGGATCAACTTGAGGATAGGGTCCTGGTAGGACCAGAAGCGATCCAAGAAATGGAAGAGAAAATGCAAACAATACAACAAAGGATTAAAGAAGTGCAGGATCGGTAAAAGAGTTATGTCGATGTGCACCGTGTCGATCGTAGTTACGAGGTCGGTGATCGAGTCTTCTTGTGGGTTAAATCGCATAAACGTTCGATCAAATTTGGGAAGGGAGCTAAACTCTTTCCTAGGTTTGTGGGACCTTTCGAGATTGTGGAGAGAAAGGGGACCATGACCTATTGACTAGCCTTGCCTAATTCTTTGAGGCATATGCACGACATTTTTCATGTATCTAGTTTGATGCATTATATTAGTGATCCTACGCATGTTATTGACATGATTTCTTTGTAGGTATCGGACGAGGGGATGCTCACAGCTAAGTCGATCCGTATCTTGGATCATCACGTTCGACATGTACGGCATCGAACAATAGAGTAGGTCAAGGTCCAGTGGGACAATTATAGTCCGTACTCAGCAACCTGGGAGGACGCATATGATATGTGCCAGCAGTTTTCATTTTTGTTTGATAGATAGACATATGATACTGTGATTTCGGCATTTATACTGTGAAAATTTGGGACAAAGTTTAGACCAAGAGGGGGTGTACATAACATCCCGCTCTAGTGCACTGAGAGAACTTATTCTTTGAGGACACTTGCTCGCAAGTGATCCAGATTATTATGCTATTAAAACCTTTTGATTTTGATTATGAGGCATTATGGGTTGATGACATGTTGTTTTACTTCATTGACATAGACAGGTTCTATTGACTTGGTTTACTGAGTGTGCAAGATTTTCGATCTCGAGGATGCAGAGGCATTGATTGAACCCCTTGGACTCTGGATCGAGTCGGGGAGTGTACCATTGGGGGTTTGATTGTTTTACTGTGATATTAGTGCATTTGATTAGATGATATGATATGGATATGTTCTTACATGATTTGTTGATGATGTAGGTTGACGATAGCTTGCCGACTAGACTCACATGTGGAGTAAAGGGGTCATGCACGACTACCAGAGATGTTGAGGGAGAGGTGTGGACAGCATCCATGCCACAGCCTACTAGCACTCCCGCCATGGATCGAACTATAGGTTAATGTTTACATAGTTTGAGAGGACCCATCATGTAGTAAGGGCAAACTGCGATAGTCACTCACGATGATTCTAAGGGGCATGCAATAAGGTGGGGGCCTTATTCCTTAGAGGCCCTTAGTCTCCCACAAGTTCACCTGGTGGACTATTGACTCCAGGGGTTATTGATGTCTACCAAGTTATTCAAGAGGCGAGTGGCACCCTTGGAGCATATTGTGCATCTTGAAAGGCACGTCGCACGAGAAAAATGGAGAGAGGCGAGTGGCACCCTTGGAGCACGTAGTGCATCTTGAAGGGCACGTCGTGCAAGGGAAACAGATTAAAGCGAGTGGCACCCTTGGAGCACCTAGTGCGTCCTGAAGGGCACGTCGTGTTGTTGATGATAGAGGAATGAACCTAGATGGCCTTAGGATGATTAACGTGTTAAGAATTTTGAAAACAAATTCCCTATTTAAATGTCGCCCAGTACGAAAATTAAAGGTCTAGGTCTAAATCATGCTAGTGGTAAAATTTTATCCTTATTATAAAAAATAAAAAATTGATATATATATATATAATAAAATTAAAAACAAAATAAATAAAGAGTAGGATCTTCGTTAAATCTTATAACACGAAGGGAGTAAGAAATTTAATTTATTAAAAATAAATAAATAAAAATTGTTGGAATAAAATTATTAAAAAAAGGGAATTAATTGCTTTATTATTTTTGATAATTTTAAATAAACTAATTAAATGAGAAAAGGGAAAAAGGGTTCATTTCCACACGTGCCTTTTTGAGTTCTAATTAAAAGGGGAAAGAGGGAAAATCTAAAATATTAGGAAACTAGGAAAAGAGGTAACATAAAAAGGGAAAAAGGGGAACTAGGGAAAAAGCAAAAAGTCAAACTTAGTAAAGTATCTACTAATTAAGAGCTTTCTAATTTAAACTGAACTAGGAATTTAATAATAGGGAAAGCCATTAAATCCTATAAGAGAATTTGGGGACACCTAGGAGTGATTCTAGGGGTAACTCTAGGTGGGTGAGGGAAATAAAGTTAATTAATTAATTTATGGAGGAATGAAGGGGATGGGTGACACTTGTACGGGGAGGAATTTTTAGGAATTAAATTTTAAAAACTTAATTAAACAAGATTTTAGGAAAGTAAGGAACCACAAAACTTTATATAATGAAGGGAGGAGATGGAGGTTGGGGATCTTATTTTTTGTGTAACATTACGCTGCAGAAATATCTTCTTGACTGACTTAACTTGTGGGAGTTGGGATACCCAGCCCGACGAGGAGTGGTAGTTCGGCTTTGCAAGGCAAGCTGGGAGCTAGTCGAAATCTCTGGATAGTGAGTGTGTGACCCATTTGCGGCTCGGGGGGATAAGGGGGAAGAAGAGTACCCCTAGCATTGGCTGGGAGGTACCGGTGAAGTCTCAACGGTCGGCGAGCAGGAGTTGCATGGAGCGTGCTAGACGTCATTCAGAGCGGGCGATCAGGCAATGGTACGCTCTTTTCATTTTTGTATGGTAGAATGTATTAGGACTTATGCTTGGATCTGCTTATTTAATGGAGAAGTAAACTGATGTTTTTTTTTTAATTGATGACTGAAACTTTCCTTAGCCTAGCTCGATGGTTGTTGACTCCCATGGCCTTCGTTTTCCCACATTTCTTGACCACCTTGTTGTGTTGATTGTAACCTTCGTGGTTGTTTAGCCTTCATCCTTAGCTCACCAGTCCTCACCTGAGCAGTCGGCCAAGAGCCTGATCTATGGTCGTTGCCTTAGCATTAAAAGACCTATGGATCTCAACGCCCTACTTTACTGTGCGGGGATGATGAGCGAAGGATGAACTGGTTAGCCAGCTACCCTTGATGTTTGTCCTTGGATGATTGTGGATTCCACCAGCTGGCAACGACCTCTTCGTGTGGATTATCTGGTGTCCTGGTAGGTTTTCTCTATGCCTTGATTGATAGAACCTTTGACAATCTTTCCATGACCCTTCCCATTGGATCATTTCATTCTTTTACTGTTGTCTGCGCTATATTGGGGTATTCTGGCAATGAAAAACGAAATGAATTCATCTCTGCATTTTACGTTGGGTATTCTGACAATGAAAAATGAAATGATTTCTGGTTTGTATTTTTATTTTGGGTATTCTGGCAATGAGAAACGAAATGAATTCATCTCTGCATTTTACGTTGGTTATTATGGCAATGAAAAACGAAATGAATTCATCTCTACATTTTACATTGGGTATTCTGGCAATGAAAAATGAAATGATTTCTGGTCTACATTTTATTTTGGGTATTCTAGCAATGAGAAATGAAATGAATTCATCTCTACATTTTACATTGGGTATTCTGGCAATGAAAAATGAAATGAATTCATCTCTGCATTTTACATTGGGTATTCTAGCAATGAAAAACGAAATGATTTCTGGTTTGCATTTTTATTTTGTATTCTGGCAATGGAAAAGAGGAATTATTCTTGTTTGCATTTCGTTTTACCTTTGGGGCGATTTTTCCCTTGATGAAGACTATGTTTTTCTTTAAAATTTTGTTGCCATTTGATTCCTATTAATGCCCACGTTTTTTCTCTTCAATTCATCAAATTTCTTGCTGTGAAAGACCATGATTTCGAAATTCAAAACAAACTGTTGCATGCTAAAATCACCCACGATTTTATCCATTTAAATCACAACTTTACTTGTCGGAATGACCACGTTTTTTATAATCAGAGCTTGACTGTGTTGTTGTAGAAATCATCCACAATTTTATCCATTTAAATCACAACTCTACTTGCCGAAATGATCATGTTTTTGATAATCAGAAGTTGACTGTGTTGCTATAGAAATCACCCACGATTTTATCCATTTAAATCACAACTTTACTTGCTGGAGTGACCACATTTTTGATAATTAAAAATTGACTGTGTTGTCATCTTAATTGACCCTAACTTGCCTTAATCATTTCTTGAGTTTCTATTGACTGACCACGAGTTGGTCCTTCTGTAGTTTGTTTTGTCCCTTTTATCCTCCTTCACATTGAACGCATACCCAGTGTTCTCTCTGCCAAGCTTTAATTACCACAACAATGTTACTGGCCATGTTGATTATCATGTTAACTACAATAATAAATGCTATTTTGTTTCCTTATTAATTACTAGAATAATTGCTGCAGCATTGTTAATGGTTAGAAGTCTCATTTTTCTGTTAAAGGACATGTTAATTGCAATATGAAATGTTACATTTTTTCCTTATTAATTGCCAGAACAATTGCTACAACAATTTTATTGGTCAGCTGATTTCTTCTATTGATTAAATGCCATAGCGAGTTAAATAGTTAACAGTTATATAAATCGCCTGGTTATTGCACTTGAATGGTTATGTTAACAGTCATACAAATTGCCTTGTTAATGTTATGTTAATTGTATGTTAACTAGAATGTTAAATGCCTTGTTATTGCTATATTACTTATTATGAAAACAGTCATCTAAACTATCTTGTTAATGTTATATTAATTTTCATGTAACTGCTATGATAATCACCTTGTTAAATTGCTGCAACACTGTTAATAGTTAGCAATTCCCTTCTCTATGATAGTAGACCACTAGCATTGTTAGTTCGATCAATATAGCTAGACTACATGTTGAGATTTCATTTCTTATAAGTGCTAATGGTATCATTCCACTTTAAGAATGTTAATTTTGTTATTCAAGTTTATGGCTAGTTAGATGGGGATTCAGATTAATATAGAATTGTCTATTTAGGCTGTAATAAATATTAAAATTTGTATGGTGAGTAAAGACTAGATTGCAAATTTTAGACTTGCTAATTTAGATATGTAATTGATGTTAGTTGGATATATAGATATCGCCTAATTGGTAACTCAGGCACGCTAAATTGAGTTGTAATTCATGTTAAGTTTAGTTGGTAACTTGTTGACTAATGAAATTTAGACTGGTTAATTGATCTGTAATTAACGCCAATTTAAATCATAGATATTGACCTTTTATCCTTGATTAATGGTTGGGTTGTTGACGAAGTCGTTTTTAGCTTGCGTTTCCCATTGAGGGTGTTGTTGTTTATTATAAGTAATGTTTGTACTTGGTTATGTAAGCGTGTAATGTGATTGGATTTGCTCATTGTAAGAGTTCTAGTTACTTGTGTAATGAATTTTGGGTGTGTTGGGTTGTTAGGATGTTTGTCCTTAGCTTAGTAGGCTTGGTCTGCTTGTGTTGGGCGGGATGTAGACACCTCCTTATTCCTCAGAACAGTCGCCAGCCTTGAGACCTTAAATGGTCAAAATCGATGGGAACCTGGGCTTGAGCGTTGCGTATGTGTCCTGGAGGTCCTAACCATTGCAGGGTAGGACGGGTGGGTAGTCATTCTTAGTCTTCATCGATTGAGTGTCGTACATTGCTTCCATGTGCTTGATGTTCTTTTATGTTAGGTCATTATGTTGGTGCCGCGTGAGTTGCATGCGTTGTGTTCGTCGTTGTGTTGCAATGTTGAGTATAATGTCATTATTACCTTCCTACCACACACACACACACCAAAAAATTAAGGGTGCTTTTACCGGTTGTACATCGTAGGAGTCGTACCAGAATAGGGGATGTTACACTATGCATATGTTATAACATATTAAACATTGTCATATGTTATAAAATATTACAATGTAATATGTTATAGTAATGTATGTTATAACATATTATATTGTAATATGTTATGGCATGTTACATTGTAATATGTTATGAAAAATCTGCATTAGTATAGCACTCAACAAATAGAAAACAGACAATCAAACATAGTTAGTATATTCACTATAATCATTCCCTCAACCTCCAGAATAGATACACCGAAATATGTAATAAAACACAACGAAAACCTCATAGCAGAAATGCAATTTGAACTTGCATCTTCATTCAAGAAAGTAAAAAAATCAATTTGAACTTGCATCTTCATTCAAGAAAGTAAAAAATGCAATTTGAACTTGCATCACTGTTTAGAAAGTCAAATGATTCAACAATTCTTGTGATTAGTGGCCTATACCTTAGATTGAGACTATGTACACTTTTAACTATATTGTCGTATTCACATAGATCATACGGGTAAGATATGAAGTTGATTCCATTGCTTTAGCTCTCTCTTAATCAAAGTAAGTAAAACCCATATGTATTGGATAAGAGTATATACCCTTTGAAAGACCCATGTTAATGATCTATTACCCTTTTTATTTACAAAAGAATATGGTTGAAGACGATGTCCTATTACCCTTTGGATCATATAGTAGTTGAAGATGGTGATCTATTACCCTTTGTATTTACACAAGAATTGGAATCACATACAAGTGTAGTACAGGTGTTGATACTTAGTGCCATTGCTTTTTAGTGACATCCCATGTAGTTAATAATAGATAAGATTAATATCACAATACATATTGATTAAGGTAAATAGGTAACATGATATCACCTTGTTGAACCTTAAGCTAAGTTGTTCTTGTATTACTAATATCATAGTAATGGAATGACTCTATTCCCCTTGTATTACAGGTTAAGCCATTTCCTTTAGTTCTTATTATGTACTACCCTTTGTAGTTAACAATTATGTTGTTTGCTTCATGACCTTATGTTATAGCTCATACAACAACCTTTAATTGTAACTAGACAAATAGGGCAGACGTTAGTAGTATCCCTATTCAATGTAATTACTTCCTTAGTGATCATTGTTCTGGTACCAGGATGAGATTCATAGTATGGAATGTTATGGAATTAAGGGGAAGCAATATCACTAGCTACTACACAATGAGAGATTCAAACCAGTGTAATTAGTATTTCATAATCAAATACATTACTCATATTAGGAAGTTGTACTCATAGTTAGTTTTGTACTAATTTCCATATTCAAGTAATGGTAATAAGCTAAGATAATCGACAATCAATGGTAATAAGCTAAGCTAACCCCCAATCAATCATGAAGGAAAAGAAGAATTTGTTTGCTCAAAGAGGAAAAAAAACAAAAAATTCTTCCATAGATCTCTCATTTAATGAAGGCCTCACAATCACATCACATCTTCAAAAGATAGACAGGGCAACAATGTGGTAGAACATGCTGACATAGAATAAGAGTTAGTCAACTTATTTTAGGATCAACTCACTGAACTAGAAACAAAGTGAAAGTCTGACTATTCTGCCACACTTTATAATAATGCATGTCCTCTTCCACAATCTGGGTACATTCCTGTAGCAAATCTGTAGCAAATAATTCATGTAACAAATATGGGTACATTATAAGTTAAGCTATTGCCTTGCTATTGCTATGGCAAGGAAATGGACCTTGGGAATATTGACCTAAAGTCCATTTATTCTTCCTACTACCATCAAGAATTGAATTTAATCGCTAAGAAATAGCCTCAGCTTCTGAAGGACTCATCGGTTCATAATAAAATTCTTAGCAACCCAACAACACAAATAAAAGGTATACCCTTTGTTCCTTCTACAAGAATTAAATCCTCTTCCTCTGCTCAACCTAAAAAACCTAAAGAAAAAGAAAAAGAGGTTGGCAAAGAAACAAACAACTTCTTAAATATCTGGGAGAGTTTTTTGTTAACTCAGGCCACCTTACCTTCATGAAATATAAGTTCCTACCCAACCCCCCACATTCCTCATGAAGCTCATCTCTTGGAATATCAAAGGCCTTAATGGTAAAACCAGGAACGATCTTCTCAGTCAAAAAATCCTCCAAAAAAATCCCTTTATAGTAATGATACAAGAAACTAAATGCCTCCAATTCCTTCTTCAAACCCTTTCCTCTTGCATCTAGAAGGAACCCCAAGTTATGGCCTTACATGCACACAAAGTAGCAGAAGGCCTTGCCCTTATCTAGAACCCTTCTAAAATAACTTTTTCCAACTTATTTACCACCAAGCGCTTCCTCACAACTCCCTTCCATCTTGTATAGTCCTACCAAACTCGCTTTCTCACTAATTTTTATGGCCCCAACTCTATCCCTCACAAGCTTCATTTTCTTGAATCCACTCAACAGCTGTAACCCTATCATCAATAATGATCATTGGCTTATTGGTGGATACTTCAACATAATTACCTCTCTAAACGAAAACAAAGGAGGCATAAGAAGTCTCGACCATGACTCCCAATCCTTTCTTGATACCATCCAATACCTCAACCATCAATGACATTCACACCTAGAACAATTGTAGAAGAGACCAAAACTAGGTGGCTTCAAGACTTGATCGCTTGGGACACATGGGCCTTAGTAGAAGACTCCTACCTTCCCTCCAATTTTATCCCAAATCTAAATATAACCTTCCTCACCTTCATATCGAAGAAAGACAAGGTGGAAAACCCCAAAACATTTCATCTAATTTCCCTCTGTAACATGGTCTACAAAATCATCACTAAATTCATCTATGTGGAGGGGAGGAAAATCATCACTCTCTGAAAATTTCCAAAACCCTCGGTATTCTCTTCAAATTGGATGTCTAAATATATCGATCAAATTATTACTTTCCCTTACCTTCTGTTCTTAATTTTCAATCCTATTCAACTACTCCCCTTCTACTTTCTCCCCCTCTAATGGTGTCAGGCAGAGCGATCCCCTCTTGACCTTCATCTTTATCTTGATGGATGAACGTCCTGACAGAGACATAAAAATGATTGTGGTAGAAAATAAAATGAAGTCTTGTGTGTTGACGATGAGGAGAATCCCATCTCCCATCAACAATTTGTTGATGACAATATGATGATTGCTCAGTCTACAGCTAGAGAAGCCAAGGCTCAGTCTCATTTTTTTTCTTTCACACCACATCTATTATACAAGTTCACATATACATGATCCTTGGATTCCAAAAGAGATCTCTTCCATGAAAATATATTGGTTCTTTCTCATTCAAAACAAACGATTAAATTCATCATGGGATGACCTCCTCTCCTGAATGATGTAATATTCCAGATATAAAAAGTATGCAGAATAGAAATAAAAATCTAGAAATGGCAAATGAACAACAATATAACCAGAATAGCACCACAATAATACTGAAATGATAACAGAATAACATCAGGAAGATCACTTCGATTACTGATAACAATGTTCATGGGCCTCTTCAAGGGGGAAACCTCCAGTCGAGAAGAGCTCTATTACAATAATATCCAAGCTAGGGTTCTCATACTCTCGACTCCTATTTATACTAAATATGTCTATCAATAAAACCATCTAGAGGAAGATCCTTCTAGAAGGGAAAGATTTTATTAGGTCTTCTTACTTTCAACTTATTCTACTTTATTGTAAGGCCTTATTAATATTGACCTTTATTACATCAGAATACATTGTTCTACCTATGTGACGAGTTGGGTCTCTAACATGTCCTCCCCCTTAAAAACAACATTTTCCTCAAGGCTTGAGATGTGGAAATTGTTGTAGAATGGTAGTTGGTTCCCAAGTGGCATCTGCTGGAGTTGTATCTTTCCATTGTACTAACACTTCCTTCATGGTTCGCTGATGCAAGCGACACTCACGCTGGTCCAAAATTGCTTGTGGTTGTAGCCAAATGGAACCTTCTTCATCCAACTCGGGAAGGTTGGTTTGAGTTTGGAACTTAGTTCCAATCACCTTCTTCAAGCATGAAACATGAAAAAAATGATGTAGCTTAGAATGATTGGGAAAAGCTAATTGATAGTCTGCTTGTCCCACACGCTTGAGAACTGTATGAGGACCATAAAATTTGGGCACCAGCTTCTGACAATGGTCGGTTTTGAGGGAAGTTTGGTTGTAAGGTTGCAGTCGAAGAAACACCTGATGCCCTTCTGCAAAATGATGTTCAAAGTGACCTTGATATGTTTGTTGCTTCATGCGATTCTGGGCCATGACCAAATTCTCTTTGAGGGTACGAAGAATAGCCTCTCAAACTGTAAGCATTTTGTCAACTGCCTGGACCTTCAAGACACCTGGTAAATATTAGAGAACTGACGATGGCTTTTGTCTATATATCGCTTCAAAAGGAGTCATGCAGGTAGTTGTATGGTATGAAGTATTGTACCACCATTCAGCTAGGGGTAACCATTGAGCCCATTGATTTTTATTTTATGATGCAAAACACCTCAAATATGTTTCCAAACACTTGTTGACACACTTGTTGACAAATTTTGTTTGACCATTCGTCTGGGGATAATAAGTTGTGCTGAGATGCAATTGGGTGCCTTATAGCTTGAATAGTTCTTGCCAATAATTGCTAGTGAAAGTTGGGTCATGATCAGAAACAATAGAATGTGGCATGCCATGAAGCTTGAAGACCTAATCCATGAAAAGTTGAGCCACTTTGGATGTTGTAAATGGGTGTTGAAGAGAACATAAATGAGAATACTTGGAAAGGAGATCAACTACCACCATGATGACTGATTTATTGCCTGATTTAGGTAAGCCTCTAATAAAATCAATAGAGATATCCCTCCAAATAGCAGGTGGAATTGGAAACGGTAGTAGTGTGCCAAGAGATTTGACTGTTTCACCCTTGTTGCGTTGACACACATCACATTTGGCCACAAAATTACGAATTTATTGTTTCATACCATCCCAGAAAAAAGAATGTTTGACCCTGTTATAGATTTTGGTAAACCCGAAGTGCCCAATTGTGGGTGTATCATGAAGCTTAGAAAGCACCGTCGATTTAATTTTTGACTATTTACTTAAATACAAATGACATTTGTATCGAAGCTCATCATGGAGCCAATAGTACCCTGGGGAAATTGGAGAATTGGACTGCAATTGTTGTATCATAAGCAAACTGTTGGGATCATGTAGCCATTCCTGGCGAGCGGCTTGGAGCCAATCTGGTACAATGAAGGAGAAAGAAAAAGGGGAGCCTTCATCTTTATATTTTTCAAGAAAGTGCATCCGCCACCACATTGTCTTTTCCTTTCTTGTAAATGATCTCATAATCATATCCAAAGAGCTTAGTCACCCATTTTTGTTGCTCTGGGGAGGAAATGCGTTGTTCCAGAAAATACTTGAGGCTTTGATGATTTGTCTTAATTTGGAAGTGTTTCCACAATAGATAAGGGTGCCACAAATCAACAACATGCAGAATATCCAACATTTCATTTTTATAGATTGATTTGTCCAAATTTCGTTCAGACAGTTGTTTGCTGGCAAATTCCAAAGGCCGACCCTCTTGCATAAGAATAATGCCGATACCTTTCCATAAAGCATCACATTCTAGGAAAAAAGTCTTTGTGAAATCAGGAAGGGACAGGACTAGAGTGGTGCACATGGCCATCTTCAAGGTTTGAAAATCCTGAGCCATTGTTGGAGTCCAAGTGAAATAATTATTTTTAAGGAGTGTGGTGAGAGGTGGCGCAATATTTCCATAATTCTTAACAAACTTGTGATAATAACCTGTTAAGCCCAAAAATCCTCGCAATCTTTTGAGAGTCTTTGGGTGAGGCCAGTCTTGTATAGATTCAATAATTTTAGGATCCACCCTGATGCCATTCTTGCCAACAAGATGACCCAAGTACTCTACTTATAAGGCACCAAAAACACATTTAGATTGTTTCAGGAAAAGATGGTGTTGAGAGAGTAGATGGAGAACATGGTCCACATCAGCAAGATGGTCTATCCAGGTTTTGCTATAAATGAGGATATCATCAAAGAAAACTAATACAAAATGACAGAGAAAAGGGTGAAAGACATGATTCATGAGGCTTTTGAAGGTGGAGGGGGAATTAAAGAAGCCAAAGGGCATGACCAAAAACTCATAGTGGCCCTCATGAGTTCTAAAGGCAGTCTTAGGAATGTCTACCTCTTTCATATGAATCTGGTGGTATCCAGAATGAAGATCAAGTTTAGTAAAGAACTGGGTGCCACTCAATTCATCCAAGAGGTCATCAATGACAGGAATGGGAAATTTGTCTTTAATGGTGAGTTTGTTGAGGGCGCAGAAGTCATGACACATGCACCAAGAACCTTCTTTCTCCAATACCATGACCACAAAGGAAGAGTAGGGGCTTGTACTAGGGTGGATAACACTTGTGTTAAGCAGTTCTTGAACTATTTTCTCAATTTAATTTTTTTGGGAAAAGGGGTGATGATAGGGACGGATATTGGGAGGGAGGATTCCTGGGATAAGGGGAATGGAATGATCATGAACACCACGGGAAGGTGGGAGTCCTTAGGGAGTGGAAAAGACCACTTGATGTTTGGAGACAATGGATTGGAGGTCTTGCGGTATAGAGGATGTCTCAATTGCCTGTATGGCATGGAGTTGGGAAATAACGCCAGAATGACCTTTTTTGAGTATTTTTTCCATGTGATGGGAACAAATTATCTCCGTTGAATCGGTGAAGATGCCTTGGAACTTATATTTTTGACCCTCCTAGTCGAATTGCATGGTTAATTCCTTGAAATCCATGAGAATGGGACCCAAAGTCCTTAGACAGTCTGCACCCAACATAATGTCACAACCGCCCATGTCGATAGCAAACATATGAGATTTCAGGTGGTAGTCACCAATTTGGAGACAAACATTTTCACAATGCCCTCCACATTTCATGGAGCCGCCATTGGCAATCATGATTTGGAAATTATTGACAGCATGGATATATCAATGAGTTTCTCGGCCAATGCGGCGATGAATAAAATTATGGGTGTTGCCAATATCAACTAGAATGATGACCTTCCCATGCTTGATGTAACCAATTATCTTGAGGGTTTGGGGAGCAGAGAAACCAGTGAGAGAATTTAGGGAAATCACTGGTTCTACTTCGGGAGGGTCTGAGGGATGGGCTATGTCTATGGTTTCAGGTGACTCAGAAACAAGGGGAGTTTCAACATCCTCTTCTGAAACATCCTCCGAGATGGCCATAAAAATCTTGTGTTCCTTACACTTGTGGTCTGAAAAATATTTGTCATCACAATTATAACAAATGCCTTTGAGTTGGCATTCGGCCATTTCATCCTTGGTAAATTTTTGGATATTTAATGGAGCAGAGGGAGTAATAGGATTTACTGGTTTAGTGTGAGGGATAAAGGAGGGTTTCTGGTTTTAAGAAGATACAACTTGTTGTTCTTCTTTATGATCCATGACGACATGGGCATGAATCTCATCCTTGAGGCCACTGATAAAACATTCTTGGAAAAAGGCATCAGACATGCCCTCTTTCAAAAAATCCAGGCGCTCAAAAGAAGCTATAAAGTCTTCCACTATTCCAGATTGTTTCAACTTTTTCAAACATCCTAAATGGTTGGTGTCAGTGTCAAAGTGTTCATAAATCTTTGCCACAAAGTGTGTCCAAGCAATATACCCTTGACGGGAAGTTTTTCTCTATTTCCACCATTACCAACATTCTTGATCTAGATGGAGAACACCATACCAGAGTTTGGACAAGTCATCTATAATGCTGTATAAAGAGAAATAATGTTCCATTTGGGTTACCCAACCAGTGGGATCTGAGCTATCAAATTTGGTCACATCCACCCGCGGAAGGCGTAGGTCACACTGAAAGTGATGGGGCTGAGAATTATGGGAATGAGAGGAAGTTTCAGCTTCGGTATGTGGAGGTCGGTCAGATAAAGGGTTATCTACAGGGATACGCATCTTGATGTAGATCATTGAAACGACAGATTCAAACTGGGTAGTCATGTCTTGTTTGAGTTCCTCGATTAAGGCAACGATGGAGGACTGTATGGTTGTATTGATAGTGTCAACATTGGCACTAAGTTGTTTCACTTCTTGTTGGGTCTCTGTGAAATTAGATTGCAAGGTATTGAGGCGAGCTTCTAAGTATTGGCTATGGGTATGGGCCATGATGACGAGGGAACCAAAACAGGGCAGGTGGGGTCAAAATTTTTGCTGAAAAATGATATGTATGAATGTGATAAGGGAGAAGAGATAAATCCAATGGAATAGGTCTCAAATAATGGTGCAAAAATTTCCAGATGTTTTTTTTTCTTTTTTACACCCGCGGAGTTATACTCTGGTCCGAAGAATACTATAGTGATGAAATGCCCAAATGTTTAACCAGGATGAAATCTGTAGTGATTTGGAAACCTAAACATAGTTGCATGATAATAGATCTTGTCTGTTTTAATATTTTTGTTTCCATCCCCAAGGGTTAGGTATTCAAGGGTTCTACAGACAAGGGTTTTCCCTGTGTTATAACTCTCTGATATACGTGCGGGGTACAACAGTAGTACTCGGCCCAATATATCCGGGCACTAACTAAGGAGGCTAGACCGTGCCCTTAGCCTTACTACCCGAATAGCCAGGTACTAGAGAGTATCTTCCTGAGTGTTGTTCTCGGTGGCACTATAACAGTGAGGTGATCAATCAATTTATCTAAAGAGGGCTTCAGGAAATATAATTTGATCCATACATACGTGATGTCTGATGTACTACCACTCGAAGGGGCACCAACAGGGGTTACAAGGGTGGCCAACAGATGTGCACTTAAAAACCCCCTTCATTTCCTTCTTGTATGAATCCCTCAACCACGGGTTTATGCGTGTAACGATAGATCTATGTAGCTTAAAGACACTGGAATACGTCTCTACCCTAGAAAAAAAATTAACCCACAATTTTTTGCCAAGGAAAGTGCTCTGATACCACTTGTAATATTCCAGATATAAAAAGTATGAAGAACAAAAATAAAATGCTAGAAATGGCAGATGAACAATATAACTAGAATAACACCACAATAATATTGAAATGATAACAGAATAACACCAGGAAGAGCACTTCGATTACTGATAGCAATGTTCACGGGCCTCTTTGAGGGGGCAACCTTCAATCGAGCAAAGCTCTATTACAATAATATACAAGCTAGGGTTCTCATACCCTCGACTCTTATTTATACTAAATATGTCTATCAATAGAACCATCTAGAGGAATATCCTTCTAGAAGAGGAAGATTCTATTAGGTCTTCTTACATTCAACTTATTCTACTTTATTGCAAGGCCTTATTAATATTGACCTTTATTACATCGAAATACATTGTTCTACCTATGTGAGGGGTTAGGTCCCTAACAAATGAACAAGAAACTGTCTAATTGGTCCTTCATAATGTTTAATGCTTCGTGAAAATTGGTACTTCTCAAGTATATTGTTCAATCCATGCCTCTTTACTTGTTTTAATACATGGTTTCTCCAAAAGCGATTCGAAGTTGTCTGAAACCTCCAAAGATCCTTTGTGTTGGGTGGAACTTGCAAAGAAAAGAAATGGGATTTAGTCACTTGGACATGCTCAGTCTCACTAACCTCAAACGAGGACTTATTCTCAAATATTCATATGACCCCAACTTATTCTGTGGAGCTAAATGAAGTACTACACTCTATGGGCCCTCCTTTGGTGTAAGAGGTACTACCCTCTCATAGAGACTCTGGACCTGATCATACTTTAAGGAAATTTTTCAAGCTCCTTAATATGGAAAAAAGTTTGGAAAAAATAAAGATATTATCCACACTCATTGTTTTTGGGAAGTCAAGGATGGAACCAATGCTTTATTTTGGGATGAAACATCCCAACAACTTCCTCCTTTCCACAACAATATGGAAATTATTTCGAATGGACGTGAGTAGAATTTTCAACTTCTTTTTCTATTTGGCCCCAGCCGCGGCTTTATGCTGCATCTTAGCTAGAAAATGTTTGACTGGACGTAATTTGGCACTGTATCATAAAGTAATGATATCATTGATTTAAAATTTAATTAGATGGAAAATTTGTTCCATCCAACCAAAAGAACATTTATATTAATTTTGTCTTATATTTTTTTTCTTTCTTCATAATTTTTGTTGGTTAATGTTGGAGATATTAACTCGTACGTTTTGTGCTTAAATTTTCATGAATTTCCAAATGATAGATATTGAGGTGAGATGTTGACACTATATTCTTCAAACATTCCTTGCAAACACTCTAGGCTCTCCCAAGAAGGAAGAAGAGGAACCCCTTCTTCGACTGAGACTCTGAGTGACCAACAACAATCTCGCCAAAGGAGATTATCCAACGAGTATGTGAATAGATCAAATCCAGGATGTGCTCAAGCAAATGCTATGGATGCAACCTTCTTAGATAGGTTGCGCATTGATACTCCTACACCTGAAAATGTAGGGAATACCTCAGGACAAGAGAATATTTTTTGTAATTTTCTTTGATTTTGTTTATTTTTGTTGTATTTTTGTGTATTTAAATTTATGTCAAGTTAAATGTTGTAATTACTTTAAAATGTGTGTGTAGAAAATGATTTTAGAGAAATGGACGAAAATGAAAGATAAAGTGGGTGTCATGAAGATTATAATGTTGGTGCAGAGGGTGAAGGTGGATTTAGGAGGCCGCGTTATCAAAAAACAGAGGATTGCATGCCTACGTCCACCTATCCTTTAGATGTTGGTGATGAACTTCCCTGGGAAGGGATTACTGAAACAATGACCTTTGAATGATACTCAGGTGTTAAAAAGAGGTTTGAAAATGATTTGGAGGTCTTGGAAATCCTTGAGGAGAGTAAACAAAGCTTGCATATTGTTTTGCATTCATTGCAAAACTTTATGGACACATATCAAAAGATGGGGCCAACTACTGACAGTTTTATCGATCTAATGAGGCGGTGAAATTCAGAGGTAATGGGCTCTGATAAATGGAAAGTAGTAAAAAATAAAGTTTCAAAGGAAAACGCAATTTCGATGTTCAATTTCAAATATGGGCCAAAGAGGAAGATGTTGAAGGTGAAATATTTTAAGTACCCTGGCATTGCAAGACATCTGTATAACATATTTTTGGCAGCATATGGGAAATAGTCGTGGAACTATGAGGTTACACACTATTTTGCAAGACACTTTTATGTAGAATTTTTCATGGACGTTCACCATGATTATACTAATCTATTGTCCGATTATTATGGGGTTGGTAAAGAACGGACATATGATCGAAAAGAGGCATACCGAAATGTGGCATTGCATAGGCCTCCATGACTTTTAGTATCTCTCCCAATAGGGTCATTTGCTTCAAATCCAGAGTTGTGAGCTTCATCATAGGTTGGAAAAGAGGCTGGGAATGCAATCGGGGAAAATTTGGAATCGATTTTTTATGGTATTGATGTTGGCTTGAACCGTCAGTGAGCAGAAGACAATTCCAGGGCCATATTTGTTTATAAAACAGATGTGGAATTAGATACCATGTTAGTAGAAGATTTTAAAGAGTGCAATTTTTTGTCGTGATGGTTGGAAGATCATTCAGAATGATGAACCAAACAACATATTGGTATGTGTTCTAGTTACTAAGTATTTTGACTCATTTTAGGATAGGTTACTTCTAATTCTATATTTAGATACATATCATTGTATCTATAGAAATAATCAAGTTGTTATTGTCATTAATTACAGTTTGGAGATATGTTAAATGAATCTCTAGTAAATAGGAGACTTGATTCCACAAGTTTAAATTTGGATGGATTGAATCAAGTATGTGTTTTCTAATATCCACAGATGAGCATTTTAGTTGTCCAATCTCTAATATTTTGAATAAGATCAACAACATTTATAATTTTGTTCAAATGTGAACACATTGAATCCTAGATTTAGTTCTTAGCTTAGTTGTTCACAGATCCCTATTCCATCTTCTACTACTTGGGCAGGCTTGTCTCAATTCTCATTGGGAGAGTTTGAAGAGGGTGGGAGTTAACGGGTATTATTGCATGTGTTAAAATCATTTAAATTTAATTTTCAAATTTGAAATGTGTTATATAGGGTAATGTGGAGAAGTGAGTACCTGGGAGTGTGCTTGGGAGGGAGATTGGGATTGAGGAGGAAGCTGAGGAAGCATCCATACATGGGAAGGATGTGTGCATTCATGATGATTCATAAATGTATGTTCATTGCACATTAGTGAGTTTTAATTTGATTTTATGTTGGGGTTTTATATAAAAGTGTTCAAGCTTATGTTGAATAAGCTTATATTTTTTTCTTTTATCAATTTTTTCTTTTCTCAAATTTTTAGTTTATCCTTTCCTATTCGACGTTTTGATCAATTATTTTGAAATATATAGAACCCCTATATAAGTTTACCGTTGTCTTAAATGGTACATTCAAATTTATTTAAGTTTATATCATGATGAAGACCTAATTTTGAACTTGAACATTTGATTATTTGAAAACAGACGCTATCCCACATCAAAAAAGGAGAAATTTCTAAATTTTCTTCGATTTCATTCATTGCCTTCTTGTCCAAGAATGGTGTAGTATGGACATTTGTGTTTTCTACATACAACGAAGTGAATTCCTTCTTTCCAAGGTATTGTCAAACTCTTAACTAAATTGGTTACTAACCACAAAAACCAAAATTCAAGTAGATTTACAAATAAGCTATGCATATGTATATGTGAGCTAGCTTACACATATTGTATATGTGAGCTAGCTCACAGATAATTTCAAAGAGCATTTGATTATTTGTAATATGAATACATCCCAAAGATGAAATATTTAAATAGTTTTTGAAGAATGACTTAATATATGTGCAGATTTGTGTTTTCTTCATGTACATGAAAGAATATATGAGAACATGTATTCCATGTTGATTATTTGAGAACAGACTCTATTCCACATCCAGAAAAGGGGAAGTTTCTAAATTTTCTTCGATTTCATTCATTGTCTTCTTGTCCAAGAATGGTGTAGTATGGACATCTGTGTTTTCTACATACAACGAAGTGAATTCTTTCTTGCCAGGGTATTGTCAAACTCTTAACTAAATTGGTTAATAACCACAAAAACCAACATTCAAGTGGATTTACAAATAAGCTATGCATATGTGTATATGAGTTAGCTCACACATATTATATATGTGAGCTAGCTCATAGATAATTTCAAAGAGTATTTGATTATATGTAATATGAATACATCCCAAAGATGAAAGATTTAAATGGTTTTTGAAGAATGACTTAATATATGTGCAGATTTGTGTTTTCTCCATGTACATGAAAGATTATATGAGAACATATATTCCACCATAGAAAAAGGAGATAATCATTTTCCATATTTTCCGAAAGAATGGTTTTTAAAATGGAGATTTGTGAACTTTCATAGATATAAGTAATTTCTTGGAAGAATGGCTTAATATCGAAATTTATGAGTCCTTTAATTTGAAAGTCGATTATGGAATTTTATTATATGACCATTGTAGAAGAGGAGAAAAGTATTTTACTGCTGAGGAGATTAGTATTTTACTGCTGAGTAAATAAGATCAAATCAAATCTCCTGGGATGAGAATTTCACCTAAAAGATTTGGGACTTTATCCACAAGGAGATAAGTATTTCATTGGAAGAATGAATTAATGTGGAGATTTGTGAACTTTCTTCATACACAACTCTATATTTATTTTCAGATCATTATCTAACTCTGAATACAATTGTTTTTTACCAAGAACACTATTTTTCTCTTTAAAAAAATTTAAAATTTTAGATAAGATTTTACAAATTGTTTAAATCATGTATGTTTAATGTGGAGAGTAAATATTTTGGAAGTTTTGGAACTTTATGAGACAAAATCTTAAATTGTTTAACTGTGGTTGGGTATATTATTATTTTTGTTTTTTGTTAGTTTGTCTGTGAGCTGCGGGACTAGCATGTGGCTGAGAAACTGCAATTCAAGGGAATCTAAGACATCAAAATCACCCAAAGATCACACCTGACTTGAGTCACACCAACCCTTAACCTGGATGTATTTTTTGTCCCTACATGTTTCGAACCAGTGACTTTAACATCACGGAGTGTCTTAGCAGCACACTCCATCACCAACTATCCTACACCTCGAGAACGTGGTTGGGTATGTTATTATTTCTTATTGTTTATTTAATATTTATTTAAAGTACATATATGCTAATATGTGTTATTTGTTTTTTGTATTCTTGTTTTTTATTATTACAGATGTCTAAATTATATTTGGTGGAAAATATGTTTACATTATATTTGGTGGAAAGGAGTATGTTGGAGGATGAAACTTAACTCTTTTGGTATGTATGTCAATTTTGATTTAATCACAACTTGTTTTATTTATCTAAATCTAAAATGGTACATGTGTACATTTTATTTTAAATTTGTACATAAAATTTATTTTTAATTTCAAATTTTTTAATTTTGTTTTGTTTTGCATGTTTGAATTGCAGATACAAATTGATTTATCTTAAAACGATGAATTAGAGTCCAGAATTTTGGAGTTAAATGTCTTAGTTTTTGTTATCATCCTAAAATGGAAGTGGAACCTATGTATTTGGCAATGTAACTATTCAAACTTTGATTATATATATATATATATATATATGATATTTTTGGAATTGAAAATATCAATTTATTGTCTCATATTTGATTTCCCAAAATATCAATTTATTCAAGAAAATGTGAAATAAAAATTATAGTTTTTCACTTATAATTTAAATTTTGTTTGATTTAGAAATATGGTTGAAAATAGTCAAAACAAGTCATCACACGGGCTATATTTTCTTTCACACCACTACTATTTATAGGATTTGTTCAATGGGAGTTTCACTATGAAGCTTATAAGACTTTGTTCTTATTTTAGTAATATTGGTTTTCTTCTTTAAGCTAGCTATAACATAAATATGTTTTTCATATTCTAACTTCTATCTTTATAGGACATTAATTTTGTGTTCTCTCCATTTCTTCATTGCACCACAATTTATGTTCCATAAATGGTAGGCTTGTGGCACTTCCATTTCACCAATAGAAATCTCTATGAAATTAAAATGATGAGAGTCTCTATCTTTAATATGTCAATGTTGAAATAAAAGTGCTTTGTTGTTAATCTATTAATCACTAATACTAATTTGTAAGAATAGCTTTGTTTTGGTTTGGTTCAAGACTTGGCTTGATAGATTGTGGTGGTCTGACCAATGCTCAAAGTTGTCTGCACTAAGTTGATGGAAAAGAAAGTGGCAAAGTTGTTAGTTTTGAACTAATGTTTTGTATATTCTCCTTCTTACAATGAATTAAATTAAGCATCAAACTCTTAAATACTTTCCTACTATGTATTAATTTAAATGCTTCCTTTTATGTTATAGGTTATCAAAATTCAACATAATCATGTGTATGAAAGAACTAAGAAAATTACTGTAACAATGGGTTAGAAGACATCGAAAAAAAGTCACTTGAACAAATGGAAGAATGAAGAAAGTCGCTATAAATATCACAAAGTAAGAGAGACATGGTCTCACATTTACATCAACATCTCAATGAAAGGTTTTAATGGTCTTTGAATGGTAGGCTTGTGGCATTTCCATTTCACCAATAGAGATCTCTATGAAATTAAAATGATGCGAGTCGCTATCTTTACTATGTCAATGTTGAAATAAAATTGTTTTGTTGTTAATATGTTAATCATCAATACTAATGTAAGAATAACGTTTTTTTGGTTTGGTTCAAGACTTGGCTTGATAGATTTTGGTGGTCTGACCAATGCTCAAAGGTGTCTACACTAAGTTGATGAAAAAAAAGTGGCAAAGTTGTTAGTTTTGAACTAATGTTTTGTATATTCTCCTTCTTACAATGCATTAAATTAAGAATCAAACTCTTAAATACTTTCCTACTATGTATTAATTTAAATGCTTAATTTTATGTTATAGGTTATCAAAATTCAACATAATCATGTGTACGAAAGAAGTAAGAAAATTGGTGTAACAATGGGTTAGAAGACATAGAAAGAATCACTTGAACAAATGAATAATGAAGAAAGCTGCTATAAATATTACAAAGTAAGAGAGACATGGTCTCACATTTACATCAACATTTTAATGAAAGGTTTTCTCATACGAACAACCATGAGAAAACTACAAAGATGATAAGAATAGCTAAGAAAAACACAAGAAGAGATAGAGGAGATATTGAGATCACTCATGTAATATATATATATATATATATATATATATATATATATATATATATATATATATATATATATATAT
>SNQJ01S0085981.1:27764-41474 GCA_010110895.2 Picea sitchensis | reverse complement strand
AAAAAGACCTCCGAATCAGGAAGATAATCAGGCTCCACAACCAACATTTAGACAGTTGAATAAATCCATTGTGAACAACAAATATCGTCTACCCATAATTGATGACCTTTCTGATCAGCTAAGAGGGGAAAATATATTTTCAAATACAAAATTGAGATCAGGATACCATTAGGTAAGAATCAAGGAAGAAGACATCAACAATACAACCTTTATAACCAAGTATGAGAATTTTGAATTTGTAGTGGTGTCATTTGGACTGTGTGATACTGATGTAAAGTTTAATGAAGATGATATTCTCTTGTTGTTGAAGTTTAGGAAGAACTACAGGTCTTTAATATTGTGTATCAGGTCTTTTATAGGATCAAAGGCATGTTTTACATGTGTTATTGAGGTTTATGTTTATGATACATGGTTGAGGCACATCATTGATGATATATTATGGTACATGGTATATGGTATGATTGAGACATATCATGAGTGATATGGTATATGGTTGAGGAAATTGTTATGGTATAGGTTTTGGTAAATGGTTGATACATGATATGGTATAGGTTTTGGTACATGCTTGATACATGATATGGTACAAGTTTGGTACATGATTGATCTACATGGTATGGTACAAGTTCTGGTACATGGTTGATGTACATGGTATGGCATATATTCCAGTACATGATTGATGTACATGGTTGATGGTTTATGTAAATGGTATGGTACAAGTTATGTCCGATGGTTGATGCAAATGGTTAATGTATCATACAAGTTCTGGTACATGGTTGATGTACATGGTATGGTTTTAGTATCCATGTGATTGGATCTGGTTATAGTTGGTTGATGATGGTATATCAGTGACAACAACTGTGACAGTGAAATCTTGGTTGGTGTGACAATGACAATGACAGGTTGGTTGACAGTGGTAGTTACAAGTTGATCAATGGTAGTGAAAGTGAGTCTACACTTATATTTCAGGGTGGTAGGATAGGGAAAGGAAAGGGGGTTCTATCCTCCTTCCGGTTGGTGCCACAAAACTTAGGGAGTTGGATCTTCCTTCAAATTGGTGTCTGTAAATTAATGGGTTGTATCCTCCTTCTAGTTGGTGCCAGAGAACTCAGGGAGTTGGTGGTTCCTTTAGGTTGGTTCCTCCTTCCAGTTGGTGCTGGAGAATTTGGAAGTTGGTGCTTCCTATGAATTTATTCTTGATATATTATATATATATATATATAAGAAATAATTTTGTGGTTTTCTCCCATTTGGGTTTCCACATAAATTCTAGTGTACTGTGTATATGATGTGATATTGTTGAATTGTACTTATGGTTATATGCTCATGATATATTTGATGTAATAATAAATGATATATTGTTGATAAAGTTGAAGTTTGAATATTGTGATTGAATGTGGTAAACATTTCTCATACTAATTCACCCCCTTGATCTAGGTAGATATCGTTTGCCACCCACCTATTCCAACTGGCTCAAAAAAATCTTCTGACAACTTACTATTTTTAGCAGTTTTTCGGTTCCTAAACTTCCGAGGCGATTTTGAGGGCCTAAATAAATATTTTTGGTATCGATCACCTAAAATTGTGGAAATTAATTATTTGAGCCCCAAAACTGAATCTCCTCAATGATACCTTTCCAACGAGCTATCACTCGCCCCAAATAGAGATTGTATGCCAAAGTTATGCCCCCAGGACGTTGATACACCAAACTACCCAAAACGGGGTCCACAAAACTATTGGATTTTCATCTTCTGGGGTTAGGGTTTTGGATTTTCTTTATGATAAAAATTCATTTAGAGCCTCATTTTAATCATATTATTTTGAATGTGAGTATCTGTCACATCTCTTCTCAGAGATAAGCTTCCACCATTCTAGCGAGTCTTTCACTTTGTATTTCTACAGTTTTGTACATTTCGCTCATTTATAGGAATTGTGTATTACTGTATATTTGTGTTTATGGTTGCATATATGATATATTTAAGTTATATTATTGAATATATGAGATATATGTACATTTATTTATTATATCTCCACTCTCATTTTCGTGCCGAAAATAATCCGGATCAGTGGTATCAGAGCAAGTTGTTCTTAATTGATTTTTTCAATGCATGTCCTCGACGAGGTCCGAGTATAGAAAGATGGGTCTCAAGCTTATATATCTTGAGTAAAATATTTCTTGCATGCCCAATAAACCCTCCATTGTAGAAGAAAGGAAAAACGATAGAGATGATGATTTTATTAATTTGTTGCTTGAGCAATCTCTCACGCGACAAAGGGATGAAATGATGGAGAATTTTTCTGAAATCCTTCAACGCCTATCGATAACCACATAAACATATTCATAAAGAGGCCAATTTGGAGGCACCTCTCCTTTCAATGTACAAGTGAATTTTTATATTCCCGTATTTGAAGGTTAGATCGATGCGGATTCCCTAGAAAAATGGTTAAATCTACTAGAAGGTTATTTCTCTATTCACAATTTTTCCAATAGGGAAAATATCAACTTCACACTTCTTAAGAATCTACCCCATGCCAAACATTGGTGGGAAACTTATTGGGAGAAAAGTTCCATAGAGGATTTTGGAATATATGGGGTCGATCCCACTTGATATTTTTTTTTAGATGCGGTCAAGGAACAATATTACCTTGTTGGTAACTATGAAGACCAATACATGAGATGGACCACACTATAGAAAGAGAGTGAACAAACAATGCCAACGTTCACAAATAATTTCCATAACTTGCACACCAAGATGGGTATCAAATACTCCGAGTGACATCTCGTGCTGAAATACTGCGGGGCTTTGCGTAGGTACAACCAAACCGAAATAGATTTCCTGGATATCTCATACCTGGGTGCTTCCTATTGATATGCTGTCAAAATATATCAGAAATTTAGGCACCAGACCAAATGGGATTTTGGGTCTGCAAATCCGTGAAAACTAAATCATGATAAAGATAGACCTAACAAAGAACCTCCATAAAACCAGGCCAAACCATAAGAAAGGAAGGGCAATAGAAATATTAAGAAGGACACTAGAAAGTGGTGTGATTTCCACAAAATCCCCTGGCACAACACTAATGAATGTTGTTGAATACAGTCATTGGTGGCCAATATCAAAGACAAGAAGCCAAACCCTAATTCAGAATCTGATTCATAAAATATTGATAGAATATAGAGCATAGATGCAGACCCCACTGCTATTATTGTGACCACAACAATTCAACCAGAAGAACCAACATATCCTAAGGAGGGGGAGCACATTTTTCATTCACATATGTGGGTGAAGGGGACCCCACTGCATTTTATTGTTAATAGAGGAAGCCAGAAGAACCTCATCTCAACAAAGGTTTTCAAACAGTTGGGATTGTCAACAACACCACACCTGCAACCATATAACATCAGTTGGCTTTGCCAGGAATGAGACCTTCGTGTCAACCAACAATGTCGATTATCATATGGAATTCATCCCTTCGAGGATGAGGTATTATTTGATGTTTTCCCATTGGATGTTTGTGATTTTATTTTGGCCCAACCATATATGTGGAAGCACCATGCTATTTATGAGTCTCGACCCCGTAGTGTCAGTGTTACTCTAAGGGGTCATCTCTACTAGATACTAGAGGTAGTTCCAACTACTATCCCACCTAAACAATGTCGCAAGGTAGTACCTCATACTACAAAATTTATTTTCTTCACATTATGTTCAAAAGGTGAATAGAAGAATACCGTAACCACTGCAGCCTCATTCCAAGCACCTTCTTTCCAATAGAAGCAAGTTGACAAGATTGAAACAAAGCACAAGGATTCCTTCTGGACATAGTCATATCATGTATCCATACTAGTTAAAAATTTCCAACCTTTCCAGCCATAGGGTTATGACATCCTTCAACAAGCTAAGCAACGCAACTTCTCCAGCAAGGCAAGCGACTCATCAAGATGCATATTCAACAAACGCTTTTCCCTCTCCCCCGACCACTCAATGCAATGGAGACCATTGCTTCATAAGGAGGGAGGATTTATCTAAGTGGATATCGGTGGCCACCCACCTATTTCAAGTGGCTCAAAATAGTCTTCTGGCAACTTACTAGTTTTAGCAGTTTTTTGGTTCTTAAACTTCTAGGGCCATTTTGAGGGCCTAAATGAATATTTTTCTAGATTGAGAACCTCAAGTATGTCCAAAGGATCTAATTTATCTCCCAAAATTAATATCCTCATTGATACCTTTCCAACGAGCTAACGTTCTCCCCAAACATAGATCGTATGCCAAAGTTACGCCCCTGGGAAGTTGATATACCAAACTACCCAAAATGGGGTCCACAAAACTATTGGCTTTTCATCTTCTAGGGTTAGGGTTTTGGATTTTACTTACGTTAAAAAGGTATTTAGAGCCTCATTGTAATCATATTCTTGCGAGTGTGAGTAGTTGTAACATCTCTTCTCAGAAATAAACTGCCACCATTCTAGCAAGTCTTTCACTCTATATTTCTACAGTTTTGTACATTTTTCTCATTAATAGAAATTGTGTATTACAATATCTTTGTGTTTATGGTTGCATATCTGATATATTTCTATTATATTATTGAATATATTAGATATCTATGTACATTTATTTATTATATCTCTGCTCTCATTTCATGCTAAAAATAATCCAGATCACCCCCCCTCTTAGTATTCCAACAACCAAGGCATCCATTACATTGATTGATTTGTTTTTTAGTTGATCTGTCCTAAAACACAATATTTTTGTTGCTTAAATGGGCATGTATCATTAAAGTATTTAAATATTTAAATATTTAAGATTAAAAGGAAAAACTTTCTATGTTCCACACAATTTAAAGTTTTAGAGGATGAAAGAAGAAATAGAAGAAGACAAAAGCTGAAAATTGAAATAATGTATCTTGTGATAAATATCACTTAACTTTCAGCTAGAAGAAATGATGTTTAACTATGTATCTAGACCAAAATATAGTTTGAACAAAAGGATACTTCTTTTTTATTCAAAAGGAATGATAAAATGCAAGCACATGTCTTCTTTATTGATCCGGATTTTATGAGAAGAACGAAATGAATACATATTATTAATAGGTGTTTAACACAAAATAACAGAGATACAGTAAAATTGGTTTTCTATTCAATAATGAAATAAGCTGAAACTATAAAATGTAGTGGAAACAAGCTTGCTGGAATGCTGACAGCTTATCTCTGAGAAGAGATGTGACGGCTGCGTGAATTTTCAAGAAGAAGATTACAATGAGGCTTTGAAGGCATTTTTACAATAAACAAGAATTCCAAAAACCCTAGACATCCAAAAATCTAACCCTAGGAGATGAAGCACAAACATTCATGTGGGCCCCATTTGGGTAAGTTAGTACATCAACTTCCCGGGGTCGTAACTTTTGCATACGATCTCTGTTTTAGGCGTGTGATAGCCCGTTGGAAAGGTATCATTGAGGAGATTCATTTTGGGGGCTCAATCATGATTTTGGCTATAATTTAGGAGATCAATCTCAAAAAACCTTCATTTAGGCCCTCAAATTGGCCCCAGAAGTTAAAACTGCTAAAAATAGTAAATTTCCAAAATTGTCAGAAAACTATTTTGAGGTAGTTGGAAAAGGTGGGTGGCCACCGATATCCATATGGATCAATCCTCCATCCTTAGGAATAAATGGTCTCCATTGCATTGAGATCTGCCTTCAAATGAAGAAATTTCTGCTGAATTTTTCCCCAGGTGAGCCACTTGCCTTGGTGCAGGAGCTGCCCTGCTTTGACGACTTGATAAAGATGGATCCTTTGTTGTCAAGTGCCCTTGATCTATGTTTCCACAATTTGATCATTGGATTCCTCTTGTATGTAGTCAGGGTTGAGCTCTGTTGGTTTCAACAATTTTTCTACTTCTGAGGTGTCCAATAAGGGTGGAAAATAAGGGCGAAGGAGATCCACGTTGAACAATGGGTGTAGGCCAAGGAAGGGAGGAATGTTGAGCTCAAAAGAATTACCCCCCATGACCTTGGTGATAGTGTATGTCCCATAACAGAGTGGGCGAAGCTTCTGATGGGATCCTATAAGGTGTTCTTTCTGCAAGTGCAACCAAACTTTGTCGCCCACCTGAAACTTATGTGGCACCCAATGTTGATCATAGCGCTATTTGTAATTGTCATTGGACTTTTGTAGGATATCTTGAATCTGTTGGGAGATGTGCTAGATCCACTCAATGAATCGAGTGGCTTTGTCAGCTTCATTTGGAGTAGGAGATGATTCGGTCGAGGTGACTGCAAGGGGAAGTGCAACATCTATGGGACCCAATGGTTGGAATCCCAACCCCACCTGAAATGGGCTATGGCTAGTTGAGCTATGTAGGGCTCAGATGTAGCTATGCTGGACATAGGGAAGGTTCTCATCCCATTTGTGAGGGTGCTTTGAATTATGCATGTGAAGGATATGCACAATCATTCGATTTACAACCTCGGTTTGGCAATCTGTCTGGGGGTGGAAGGTCGTGGATTTGGTGAGCTTGGTGTCCAGCAGTGACTAGAGGCTTGACCAGAATGTGTTGAGAAATCAACTATCCTGATCTGAGACAATGGTTTGTGGGATTCCAAACTTTACCTAGACTTGTTCAAAGAAGATCTTGGCAGTGGCCTCTGCTGTGATGCTCTTCTTCCAGGAAACCATAATTTCCATCTTAGAAAAGTGATCAACAACCACAAAAACACAGTCATTTCCTCGCTTGGTGGACGGGAGGCCCAACATGTAGTCCATTGATATGGATTCCCATGGCCTGCCAGGAGTAGGAAGAGGGGTGTACAGGCCCTGTTTGTTAGTGGTCGGTTTGGAAATAGTGCAGGAAGTGTAAGACCTGATATACTTGCTGACCTCTTGTCAAAGTTTCAACTAGTAGAAATGTTTCTGTAGCATCTCCACTGTCTTTTTGACACCGAAGTGTCCTGCCACCCAACTGTAGTGGGATTCTCAAATCAGCTTCGCTTGCTCACTTGATGGAACATAGATATGGCCCAGATGACATAACAACCCATCTTGAAGATGAAAATTATCGACAACTACGTTTTCACCCAACATTTGATAGGTGGTGGTGAAGTTAGGGTCTGTCTCATAGAGTTAGGGAAATCTAGATGTCGCATGGCTGCAAGAGTCTAGCACTTTGGTGAGTTCCGCGACTAACGGTCTGTTGAGGCAATCAGCGGTGCTATTGGTGCTTCCTATTTTATACTGGATGTTGAGGTGGAATTGTTGCAAGTATGTGGACCACTTTTGATGGAGGTCATTTTGCAATTTTCCCTATGTCTGCATGAACTGCAGTGGCTTATGATCAGTGTGGATGACTGTCTCCTTCCCAAGAATGTATTGTATCCACTGGCGACAGGCTTGTACAATGGGTTACATTTCCTTGTTGTAAGTAGGGTACTTATGTATAGTATCTAACAATGTATCACTATGATAGGCCACGGGGTACCCGTGTTGAGTGAGAACGACACCCACAACATAGTCTAAAGCATCTATCTCAATTTCAAAGGGATGTTGCAGGTTTGGTAGTGAAATTACTCGGGATGAGCACAAGCACTGCTTCAAATCATCGAACGTTTTTTGTTGGGACCGGCCCCACACAAATTTCTCCTTACCACCACCCCTGTTTATTTGGCTAAGGGACCATGCAATATGGGAGAATCCAAACAAGAACCTGTGGTAGAAATTGGTGAGGCCCAAGAAGCTCCAAAGCTTAGTGAGTGTTGTTGGGGCTGGCCAGTCACGGATGATTTGGATCTTGGCTGGATCCACATGTACGCCATCCTGATCAATGATGTATCCCAGGTAATGGCCCATGTCCATGCCAAAGGAGCATTTTTCCAAGTTGGCATATAGCTTATGCTGCCACAGGGTGTGCAAAACTTGTTGAATATGCTGCAAGTGTTCGGCCCAAGTATTGCTGTAAATTAGAATGTCATCCAGATACACCACTACAAAAGTATTAGTGAATGGTCACAGGATATCGTCTGTCATCCTCATGAAAGTGGCTGGAGAATTTGTCAAACCAAAGGGAATGACCAACCATTCAAAAAGGCCTTCCTTTGACTTGAAGGCGGTCTTCCATACATCTGTCTGTTCTATTGGGACCTGGTGGTAGCCAGAATTCAGATCAATATTACTGAAGTATTTGGCCCCCGTGAGTTGATCAAGGAGGTCATCGATTCGGGGAATCGGGTACCAGTTTATGACTGTGATTTTATTCAAAGCCTGGTAATCAATACAGAGTCGCCAGGTTCCATCTTTCTTTCGTACCAGCATAATTGGGCTCCCTCAAGGTGATGAGCTGGGATGGATGTGCCCCTTGTGGAGTAGTTGTTGGATATATCACTTGATCTCCTAATTATCTAACAAAGAGCAGCAATAGACTGGCCCATTTGGAAGCGGTGCGCTAGGGGTTAGATCGATGGGGTGCTTGACCTGACATTTTAGAGGTACCCTTGTAGGTGAGGAGAAGATATCCAAGTATTCTTCCACAACCTTATCTACTTGCTTCTGCTATGTGGAGAGGTCAGCCAGAGAGACCCTGGATGTGGTTGTGATATTTCTCTTATTTTGAGAGTGAATCATGAAGAAGACAAACTTCCCCGTCTGAGAGATGACCTTTCTACATTGCTTAGGAGAGATCATGGAAATAACACTAGGTGGGACTGCTTCAGGTATCCTGTACAATTTCCTATTCAAAGTAATAATAAAACTACGAGGCCTAGACTCATATACAACATGATGCTTCCATAAATAAGGTTGGCCCAAAAAAACATCACAAACATCGAGAGGAGGAACATCACATAATACCTCGTCTTTGAAGGGCTTGATGTCGTACGATAGTCAACACTGTTGACTGACATGGAGATCACTTCCTTGGCGGAGCCATGCAATGGTGTAGAGTTGTGGGTGTGGCATTGTTGGCAGGGCGAGCCCCTTGATGACCTATGCTAAGATGAGGTTCTTTTGTCTACCACTATCAACAATGAAGTGCAGCGGGGTGCCTTTTACCCACATCTATGAATGGAATAGGTTCTCTCCTTCTTCTGGCTCGTCTAGTTCACTAGGATGGAGCTTGGTTGTAACACCCTTGTTTCCCCCAATTTGTAATTAATCATAGAATAGGAATTACCATGCTAATGCATGAGGAAAATGTAATTGTATTATTGTTTGAGTTGCCAATTACTGACTGTGGGGGTGAATCCTTGAAAGTACAGCCATGATATCACTAGAGAAAGAATGTGAAAACTATAAGAGAGGGTTCATATATCAAATAACCCCAAACCTCCCTTTATAAGGATGACAAACCTCCTTCGAATCCCAAGGAAAGAAAATTAGTCAATGAAGAAAGGACCGGTGGTTGAATCACCAACCACCACCATGAATGGAAACCTGGGTTGTTAGTTCAAAGTACCATAGGGACCTGCAGACCTGAGCTTCCTTCTGACAGAAGGATCAGGATAGGTCGGAAAAAACCTCCCAAGGTAAGAGGGACACACACATGGGAGAGGAGACACCAGATACTCGACACCAGACGAGGAGGGCAGAAGCTCACAAGGGAGAAGCGCAAAGCTCTCCAACGAATCATGAATAGAAGGCTGTGAGCTTGATGCTGAAGAGCATCTGAGAAACCTTGCTGAGGCCACAACTGAGTGAGAAAGCTCCGAGTTGCAGAAAATAGGACCCAAACAAAATCTAAAACAGAGAGAGAACCCTCGAGGATCGTGAGAATTCCCTGGTGATATCATGGCTTGGCACGGGGGTGGCCAGAGTGCTAAGAATGAATGCCTTTGTGCCTATGGTTGGGTGGAAGGACGAACACCCCCAGTCAGTTGGTTGGCGACAACCTGTAATAGATAAGCAATTTCTTACTCTGTGTAATTTAGCAGTAATTGGGCATGAATTTGGTTATACTGGGTATGTTTCGGGAATTGTGCTTGATTTCTGAATGGATATATTGTGCCCCTTTCCTTACTTCTTGTTTGTATATTTAGGCCAGTAAGAAATTTTATGGATAGGACATGATTGGTACTCATAAATTCTTGTGTCCTATGGCTACTTGAGTTAGAGCCACTAACTGTGAGATCGTCGACCTTAGGCATAGTCTCATGTTTACATGCCAGCCTTCCTAGTTTTCTAGAGTCTCTTGGAGGATGAATTATGTTAAGCTCAGGAGAGGTAGTGTAGTTATGCACCAGCTCCTTGCGAGGCAAGTAGAGGCTGAGACTCACCCAAGTCCTAGACTTGACGAATGTGTGAAAGGGGTGCGTGGAAGACTCTTCTAAGAGTCAAGCCCAGGAGAAAGAGCAAAAAGATCTTAATTCCTTCATAGATGAGAAATCTCAAGAGGGACAACACTTTTTGTAAAGTGATGGCGAGACCCAATAGCTGTCTTGCAGTAGTATATCGAAATCTGAGACCTTTGAAGCTTCAAAATCTTCTGAAATCGGGAAGAAAGTGTGAGCTCAGGGAGGAGCTACAAATACTGTTAGATATCGCGTGGATAGCCGATAGCCATCAGATCTAGGAGAAGCTGCATGAGCTTTAACCCTCGCATACACAAAGGTGAGGACTCATCAAAGTCCTGAAAAGATCAGGACCATCCATTTAAGAGGACACGTAGTAGAGGTCTGAACCTATTAGGGCTTTGGATACCAGAAGATTGAAGGATTAGAATCGTGGAGTCGCTGCATCATGAAATTCCGGTTCATGAAATCCTGATACAGGAGAGGAGCCACCGGATTTGGGTATTTCGGATATTTGGAGTTCAGGACGTAGAGGAGGTTGTGGTCTTGGTACCAAGATTTTCAACCTCCCGGTACGCGAAACAAGAAAAGCATCGGGACAGTCCATTTCAGAGGACATGTGGTAGAGATCCGAACCCATTGGGGTTTTGGATATCGAGAGGTTGAAGGACCAAGAGTTTAGTCACGGCGGATTCATGAAATTGCAAATGCCAAAGTCCCGAAAGGTGCACATGGTTGAGGTTTCAGGGAAATCCCCGAAAGGAGATTTCGATAATTCGGTTACCGGGAAAACGAGAGGTAAGAGTTATAAACTCTTTACTCATATAACCCCAAAAGGATCTGAGCCATTGGATTAGGAGAGGCTTTGAGCCGTTGAACTCACTCAGGAGAAGGAGGATCGGAATTTCGGGATTCGTCTCTTCAGTACTTTGGATACCGGGAGTACGAGAGGACAAGGAATTGGAGAAACAGGATTCATGAAGTCCTGAAATGCAAAATCCCGAAAGCGTTTTATGGAGTAGTGCCAGGTCACGGAACAACAACAGGTTTCAGCATACTGGGGTTCAGGATTTCGGAAGTTCCGAGGACAAGGAACCGGGGCGCTTTGTATTGAAACTCCCGAAGTCATGAAATGCGACGTATTGTTGGAGTGGGTGTGTGAAATCGTGGATAAGTATTGTTTGTAACGGAATCACGAAATCATGAATTCCAAAACCCCGAAAGGTTGTGGGTCGTCGATCCAGTTGGATTGTAGCCGTTGGTTCAAGAGAGACATGGACCGTTGATCTCTTAGCAAAGATATTTCAGTATTTTGGCTACCGGGGTTATAAAGAGTAAGAGAGTCGGTACTCTTGATCCATGAAATCCCAAAAAGATCCAAACCATCGGATCAGGGGAGGCTTACAACCATTTATCTCCCTTTGGAAGGCAACTTCAGAGATTTCGAAGTTTCGGGGATTTGAAAGGGAGAGGAAGAGACATTGCATCACGATTCCCCAAATCGCGAAAATCTAATAAGCGCCTTGTCAATTAAGCGCATGGTCAGGGAACAGGGTCACGTGGACAAGACCCAAGCGGGGAGCTTGTCACTCGCCAGCCCTTTCGGGGTTCGACATTTTGGCATTTCAGGGTTTGAAGAGTTAAAAGACTTGACTCTCTTGCATCGTTGAGTCACTAAATGCGAAAGGAGGCTCTTGGCTTGGATTGTGGTCATAACCAACGATCACATGGAGGTGGATAATGGAAGAGCTAGTCTATGCTAGGCCCCCGTAGGAATTTGGGGATTCTATCCCTTGAGGAAGAGTGAAAAGTTTATTATGCCATAGTGGGTATGTGACAAATTGGTATCAAAGCATGGTTACAACACTTGGCCTGCTTGGGCTCATGTACAAGCAGCGTAAAGAGACAGTGTTATATACATTTTCTCTTTAAGGAGAAGGACCGCAAAATGAAACTGTAAATTGGGAATTTCTTTAACCCTTGTGTTAAAATGGTAACTACTCTTCTAGGAGTAGGATGCACCGATCAATATTACTGAAAATACCTGAGTGTGAATAACAAAGGTGGAATAAATTGTGCTATGGAGAGGCACGAGAAAGACAAGTGACATGAACTGAGTTGTTCTATTTTAGTGTGAGGATGGCTACCTACTAAAGCAGGTAGAGTCTCTTGCAATTGAGATGGCTGGTTAGGTAAGAATTAAGATTCAAATGAAGAACTCCTTCATGATTTGGGAAATCGAGTAAGGACTGGTAGGATCCTTAGAAAGTTATAATTACTGCATTATTAAAAGACTAAACCATGAGCATATAACTCCTCATGATTGAGACGATTGATGAAAATATATAGGGTTAGATTACCTGACCTATAATTGTTAGAATCGACAACAAGGATAATCTGTTTAAGCAAGATTAAGAGGAGTCCTTTGGGACTGTTGCTAATTCCCAAGAGTGACCCTTGTTGGTTGTTCCCATAAAGAAAGGGTAACATCCGTATGAGTTATGACTACGAGATTTGTCCTGTAAGTAACTAAAAAACTCAGGAGGAACAATATTTGTTAGATTGGAATCAACGAGAGTCGTTGATCTAGAGCTTTGAGGTTATGTCTATTGGGAAAATAGAAGCGTAGACTTTCCAAAGTCGCGTCAGGTAAATCACCGATTCAATCAAGGTCGTTGGTTAGCAGATGACCTGAACCATAGATCCAGTGTAATTGGATCTTCGGGAGTCATAGGTTTAGGAGTCAACGGGCAGAGTTTTGAGGACTCACATGTCACGATATCTTGACATCCAACCTGAGCCGTTGGATCGAGACAGGCGATGGATCATGGATTTGATGCATAGAATTTCAGGGATTTGAAATCGAGATTTAAGGGGTAAGGACTTCGCTAAATCCCAAAAGGTGGAAGGTCAGGATTTGATCAGGACCATTGATTGGAAGAGAGATTTGTATTGTGGAATCCAGGTTGTCGGACCCGCATGGATCAGAAGTTTGGGAAACGGTGGAGTGTTGTTCACAGATTCGCCGAAACGCAGGATCTCATCACATGTATGGGATTTGACCCCATGTTCTGAGCGAAGGGTCATGGGAATAAAATATCCAAGAAAACCTTAGATTCGGTCTTTCAGGTTTTCAGATTTTGTGGATCGAGGAACTAGAGTTCCTTGCAACAACAATCCAAAAATCGTGAAATGCGAAGCGCCTTTTTGTTTGGATCATGGTCACCACTGATGGTCACATGAGGAGAAGGCATGAACTAACATGATGAATACTTAGCTGTGTTCAATTGTACTCGAGTGCATGAGTTTAATGCATTATGAAGCTTCATAATAGGAAGCCTGATATTAATACCGGTAAGGTATGAATGATATTAAACGTGCAAGTAATACACATGTATGATGTAAGAGTATAATTATATTAGAGGCCCAATATGATTT
>SNQJ01S0085981.1:0-26427 GCA_010110895.2 Picea sitchensis | reverse complement strand
GAGGAAGAATGTGAAAACTATAAGAGAGGGTTCATATATCAAATAACCCCAAACCTCCCTTGATAAGGATGACAAACCTCCTTCGAATCCCAAGGAAAGAAAATCAGTCAATGAAGAAAGGACTGGTGGTTGAATCACAAACCACCCCCATGAATGGGAACCTGGGCTGTCAGTTTGAAGTACCACAAAGACTTGAAAACCTGAGCTCCCTTCTAACAGAAGGAACAAGATAGGTCGGAAAAAACCTCCCAAGGTAAGAGGGACACACACACGGGAGAGGAGATGCCAGACACCCGACACCAGACGAGGAGGGTAGAATCTCACAAGGGAGAAGCATGAAGCTCTCTAACGAATCACAAATAGAAGGTCGTGATATTGCTACCAAAGAGCATCTGAGAAACCTCGCTAAGGCCACAACCGAGTGAAAAAGATCTGAGTTGCAGAAAATAGGACCCGAACAGAAGCTAAAACAAAGAGAGAATCCTCGAGGACCGTGAGAATTCCCTGGTGATATCATGGCTTGGCACGGGGGTGGCCAGAGTGCTAAGAATGAATGCCTCTGTGCTTATGGTCAGGTGGAAGGATGAACACCCACAGTCAGTTGGTTGGCAGAAACCTATAATAGATAAGTGATTTCTTACTCTGTGTAATTTAGCAGTAACTAGGCATGAATTTGGTTATACTGGGTATGTTTTGGGAATTGTGCTTGATTTCTGAATGGATATACTATGCCCCTTTCCTTACTGCTTGGTTGTATATTTAGGCCAGTAAGAAATTTTATGGATAGGACATGATTGGTACTCATAAATTCTTATGTTTTGTGGCTGATTGAGTTAGAGCCACTAACTGTGAGATCGTCGACCTTAGGCATAGTCTCATGTACACATGTTAGCCTTCCTAGTTGTCTAGATTCCCTTGGAGGGAGAATTTTGTTAAGCTCAGGAGAGGTAGTGTAGTTATGCACCAGCTCCCTGTGAGGCAAGTAGAGGCTGAGACTCACCCAAGTCCTAGACTTGACGAATGTGCGCAAGGGGTGTTCAGAAGACTCTTCTAAGAGTCAAGCCTAGGAGAAAGAGTGCAAAGCTCTTAATTCCTTCATAGCTGAGAAATCTCAGGAGGGACAACACTTTTCGTAAAGTGCTGGAGAGACCTAATAGCCAGCTTGCAGTAGAAGATCAAAAGCTGAGACCTTTGAAGCGTCGAAATCTTCCAAAATCGTGAAGAAAGCGTGAGCTCAGGGAGGAGATACAGCTACCGTCAGATCTCGCATGGATAGCCGATAGCCATTGGATCCAGGAGAAGTTGCATGAGGTTCAACCCTCGCATACACAAAGGTGAGGACTCATCAAAGTCCTGAAAATATCAGGACCGTCCATTTAAGAGGATACGTGGCAGAGGTCCAAACCCATCAGGGCTTTGGATACTCGAAGAATTAAGGACTAGAATCATGGAGTTGCTGCATCGTGAATTCTCAGTTCGTGAAATCTTGATATAGGAGAGGAGCCACCCGATTTTGGTATTTCGGCTATTCAGAGTTCAGGATGTAGAGGAGGCTATGGTTTTCATACCGAGAGTTTCAAACTCCCGGTAGGTGAAACAACAAAAGCATTGGGATCGTCCATTTCATAGGACACGTGGCAGAGATACAAACCCATTGGGGTTTTGGATACTGGGAGGTTGAAGGACCAAGAGTTTGGTCGTGGTAGATTCGTGAAATCACAAATCCCAAAGTCCCGAAAGGTGCATGCGGTTGAGGTTTCGAGGAAATACCCAAAAGGAGATTTCGGTAATTCGGTTACTGGGAAAACGAGAGGTAAGAGTTCTAAACTCTTGACTCATAAAACCCTGAAAGGATCTAAGTCATTGGATCAGGAGAGGCTTTGAGCCATTGACCTTAGTTAGGAGAAGGAGGACCGGAATTTCAGGATTCGGCTCTTCGACACTTCAGATAATGGGAGTACGAGAGGACAAGGAATTGGAGCAACAGGATTCGCGAAGTCCCAAAACGTGAAATCCTGAAAGTGTTTTATGGAGTAGTGCTGGGTCATGGAACAACAATAGGTTTGGGCATACTGGGGTTCAGGATTTTGGAAGTTCTGAGGACAAGGAACCAGGGCGCTTTGTATTGAAACTCCCAAAGTTGCGAAACATGACGTATTGTTGGAGTGGGTGTGTGAAATCATGGATAAGTATTGTTTGTAACGGAATCGCGAAATCGTGAATTCTGAAACCCCGAAAGGCTGTGGGTCATCGATCCAGTTTGATTGTAGCCATTGTTTCAAGAGGGACATGGACTATTGATCTATCAGTAGAGATATTTATTTATTTCGGCTACCAGGTTTATAAAGAGTAAGAGAGTTGGGACTTTTGATCCATGAAATCCCAAAAATATGTAAACCGTCGGATCAGGGGAGGCTTACAGTCGTTGATCTCCCTTTGGAAGGGAACTTCAGAGATTTCAGAGTTTCGGGGATTTGAAAGGGAGAGGAAGAGACATTGCATCATGATTCCTTGAATTATGAAAAGCCGGTAAGTGCCTTATCTATTAAGCACGTGATCATGAAAGAGGGTCACATGGAAAAAACCCAAGTGGGGATCTTGTCACTCTCCATCCCTTTCGAGGTTCGGCATTTCGACATTTCGGGGTTTGAAGAGTCGAAAAACTTGACTCGCTTGCATCGATCAGTTGCAAAATGTGAAAGGAACCTCTTGGCTTGGCCTGTGGTCATAACCAACGATCACATGGAGGTGGATAAGGGAAGAGCTAGCCTATGCTAGGCACCTGTAGGAATTCGAGGATTCTATCCCTTGAGGAAGAGAGAAAATTTTATTATGCTGTAGTGGGTAGGTGACATTGGTGGTAGCAATGCCGGCACTGGGTTTCGCATAAATGATCCGCATTACCCTTTCTAGTTCTGTCTCAGAGTCAAAATCTGCATTTGATTCAAAGGATTTCACTTCGGCCACCAACGACTGCTTTGAGTGGTAGTGAGCAATGTTATGCCAAGGGCTCTTATGGAAGTCACACCACTTCCCGGTATCTTTCTTTGGGTTTCCAGTGTCCTTCTTTTCTTTCGGCTTGGACTGGTTGTCTTGATACTGTCCATATTTTCTTTGTCCTTTGTTCTATGGGTTGGGGCCACCCTTTCCCAGCTTTTGGTGTGATGGTTTCCAAGCCCAAATTTCCACATCTTTTGTTTGAGATTCTACTCGATTTTGACGTCATATCGGTAGGCCGCGCCCAAGGATGAGATGTCTAGAAATTATATTTTAGTCTGGATGAATCTATGCAAAGCACCTTTATACTTGAACACCAGATGTCACTCTAAATCTTTGATACCCAACTTGGTGCGCAAGGTATGGAAGATATTTGTGAAATTGGGCACTGCTTGGTCTCTTTCCTCCCGCAGTGTGGTCCATTTGGTATACAGGTCATCATAACTTTCGACAAGGTAGTGTTGTTCCTTAATATAATCCCTGAAGGATTCCCAGGTGGCTCTGACTAAAAATAATGAGGTTTCCTTTGTTTCCTTTTGCTCACATAAATTTTCCCACCAATCTTTGACATGGGGAACGACTTTGAGGAGCGCAAAAGTAATACTTTCTCTATTCAAAAAGTTATGGACAGAAAAATGCCCTTCTAGTAGATTCGACCACTTGTCTAAAGAATATGCATGTATCTGACCTTCAAATATAGGAATATCAAAGTTTATTTGTACCTTGAAGGGGGTGGCCCCTCCGTTCAAAGAAGATGCTTCGGCTGTTGGTAGTCGCCGAAGGATTTGTGTGAAACTGTCCATCATCTCGTTCCTCTGTTGCATGAGGGCTTCCTCAATCAACAGTTTGAATGGATCTCTTGTCCTGTCATATTTTTTTTCTCCTTCCATGAGAGGTTGCTTGGGCATGCGAGATATTCTGTCCTCAAGAGAAACAAGCTCGAGACCCAACTCTTTGTACTTTGACCTCATTGGGGACATGCATTAAGACAACAAGGAGAAGACAGCTCTGATACCACTGATCCAGATTTTATGAGTAGAAAAAAATGAATATAGATTATGAACAGGTTCTTAACACAAAATAACGGAGATACAGTAAAACTGGTTTTCTATTCAATAATGAAATAAGCTGAAACTGTAAAATGTAGTGGAAACAAGCTTGCTGGAATGGTGGCGGCTTATCTTTTAGAAGATATGTGACGGTTGTGTGCATTCACAAGAAGAATATTAAAATGAGGCTCTGAAGTCCTTTTTACAATAAAAAAGAATTCCAAAAACCCTAGACATCCAAAAACCTAACCCTAGGAGATGAAGCACCAAAAGTCATGTGGGCCCCGTTTGGGTAAGTTAGTACATCAACTTCCCGGGGTCGTAACTTTTGCATATGATCTCTATTTTAGGCGTGTGATAGCCTATTGGAAAGGTATAGTTGAGGAGATTCATTTTGGGGGCTCAATCATGCCTTTAATTATCATTGAGGAGCTCAATCCTGAAAAACCGTCATTTAGGCCCTCAAAATGGCCACGAAAGTTAAAACTGTTAAAAATAGTAAGTTGCCAAAATTGTCAGAAAACTGTTTTGAGGAAGTTGGAAAAGGTGGGTGGCCACCGATATCCATATGGATCAATCCTCCCTTCTTAGGAAGCAATGGTCTCCATTGCATTGAGATCCCCCATCATATGAGGAAATTTCTGTTGAATTTGTCCCCGGGTCAACCACTTGCCTTGGTGCAGGAGCTGCCCTGCTTTGATGACTTTATAAAGATGGATCATTTGTTGTCAAGTGCCCTTGATATATATGTCCCCAATCTAATGATTGGATGCCTATTGTATGCAGTCAGGGTTGAGCTCTGTTGGTGTTAGTTGTTCTTCTACTTCTGAGGTGTCCAATAATGGAGGAATGTTGATCTCAAAAGCATTGTCCCCTGCGACCTTGGTGATAGTGTATGGCCCATAACAAAGTGGGAGAATATTCTGATGGGGTCCTATAAGGTGTTCTTTCTGTAAGTGCAACCAAAATTTGTCGCCCACCTGAAACTTATGTGGCACCCGATGTTGATCATGGCATTGTTTGTACTTGTCATTGGGCTTCTATAGGATATCTTGAACCTATTGGAGGATGTGCTAGATCCACTCAATGAACCAGGTGGATTTGTCAGCTTCAGTTGGAGCAGGAGATGAGTCGGGCGAGGTGACTACAAGGGGAAGTGCAACATCTATGGGACCCAATGGCTGGAATCCCAACCCCACCTGAAAGGGGCTATGGTCGGTTGAGCAATGCAGGGCTCGGTGGTAGCTATGTTGGACATATGGAAGGCTCTCATCCCATGCGCAAGGGTGATTTGAATTATACATGCAAAGGATATGCATAATCATTCGATTTACAACCTCAGTTTGGCCATCTGTCTGGGGGTGGAAGGCCATCGATTTGGTGAGCTTGGTGTCCAGCAGTGACTAGAGGCTCGACTAGAATGTGCTAAGAAATCGACTATCCTGATATGAGACAATGGTTTGTGGGATTCCAAAATGTACCCAGACTCCTTCAAAGAAGAGCTTGGCAGTGGCCTCTGCTGTGATTCTCTTCTTGCAAGAAACCAAAATCACCATCTTAGAAAAGTGATCAACAAACACAAAAACATAGTCATTTCCCCGCTTGGTGGATGGGAGGTCTGACATGTAGTCCATTGAGATGGATTCCCATGGAATGTCAAGAGTAGGAAGAGGGGTGTACAGGCCCTATTTCTTAGTGGTCAGTTTGGCAATAGTGTAGCCAGTGCAAGACCTGATATACTTGCTGACCTCCTGTCGAAGTTTTGACCAGTAGAAATGTTTCTGTAGCATTGCCACTGTCTTTTCGACACTGAAGTGTCCTGCCACCCAACTGTAGTAGGCTTCCCAGATCAACTTTTCTTGCTCACTTGATGGAACACAGATATGGCCCATATGACCCAACAACCCATCCCAAAGATGGAAATTATCGACAACTACGTTTGCACCCAACATTTGGTAGGTGGTGGTGAAGTCAAGGTTTGTCTCATTGAGTTGGGGCCATCCAGATGTATCATGGCCACAAGAGTCTAGCACCGTGGTGAGTGCCACGACTGGAGGTATGTTGAGGCAATCAATGACATGATTGGTGCTTCCTATTTTATACTTGATGTTGAGGTGGAATTGCTGCAAGTATGTGGACCACTTTTGATGGTGATCATTCTACAATTTTCCCTGTGTCTGCATGAACTGTAGTGGCTTATGATCAGTGTGGATGATTGTCTCCTTCCAAGGAATTTAATGTCTCCACTAGAGGCAGGCTTGTAGAATGGAGTAATTTTCCTTGTCGTAAGTAGGGTACTTACAGATAGTATCTGAGAGTGTCTCACTATGATAGGCCACTAGGTGGCCTTGCTGAGTGAGAACGATGCCCACAACATAGTCTGAAGCATCTGTCTCAATTTCAAAGGGATGTTGCAGGTTTGGTAGTGAAAGTACTGGGGTTGAGCACAAGTGTTGCTTCAAATCATTGAGCGCTTGTTGTTGCAACCAGCCCCATGCAAATTTCTCCTTATCACCACCCCTATTTATTTGGCTAAGGGCCCATGCAATATGGGAGAATCCCAACATGAACCTGTGGTAGAAATTGGCAAGGCCCAAGAAGCTCCAAAGCTCAGTGAGTGTTGTTGTGGCTGGCCAGTCATGGATGACTTGGATCTTGGCTGGATCCATATGTATGCCATGTTTATCAATGATGTATCCTGGGTAATGGACCATGTCCATGCTGAAGGATCATTTTTTTAAGTTGGCGTATAGATTGTGCTGTCACAAGGTGTGCAGAACCTGCTGAATATGCTGCAAGTGTTTGGCCCAAGTCTTGCTGTAAATTAGAATGTCATCCAGATACACCACTACAAAAGTGTTGGTAAATGGTCACAGGATATCATCCATCATCCTCATGAAAGTGGCTGGAGCATTTTTCAAACCAAAGGGCATGACCAACCATTCAAAAAGGCCTTCCTTTGACTTGAAGGCAGTCTACTATACATTTGTCTGTTCTATCGGGACTTGGTGGTAGCCAGACTTCAGATCAATCTTACTGAAGTATTTGACCCCTGTGAGTTGATCAAGGAGGTCGTCGATTCGAGGAATTGGGTATCGGTTTCTGACTGTGATTTTATTTAGAGCCCGGTAATCAATATAGAGTCTCCAGGTTCCATATTTCTTCTGTATCAGCACTATTGGGCTCTTGGAAGGTGATGAGATGGGATGGATGTGCCCCTTTTGGAGCAGTTCTTGGATCTGTCTATTTACCTCCTCATTCTCTAACAAAGAGTTGTGATAGACTTCCCCATTGGGAAACGATGCACCGGGGGTCAGATCGATGGGTTGCTTGATCTGGCAGTCCATAGGTACCCCTGTAGGTGAGGAGAAGATATCCGAGTATTCTTCCATGACCTTATCTACTTGCTTTCGCTGTGTGGAGAGGTCGGCCACAGAGACCCTGGATGTGGCTGTGATCTTTCTCTTATTTTGAGTGTGAATCACGAAGAAGACAAACTTCCTCGTCCGAGAGATGACCTTCCTGCATTTCTTAGCAGAGATCAAGGAAATAACACTAGGTGGGACTTCCTTGAGTATTCTGTACAATTTCCTATTCAAAGTAATAACAACACTACGAGGCCTAGACTCATATACAACATGACACTTCCATAAATAAGGTTGGCCCAAAAGAACATCAGAAACTTTGAGAGGAGCAACATCACATAGTACCTCGTCTTTGAAGGGCTTGATGACATACGATAGTCGACACTGTTGGCTGACGTGGAGATCGCTTCTTGGGCGGAGCCATCCAATAGTGTAGAGTTGTGGGTACGACGTTGTTGGTAGGGTGAGATGCTTGATGACCTCTACTGAGATGAGGTTCTTTTGGCTACTTCTATCAACGATGAAGTGCATCGGGATGCCTTTTACCCACATCTGTTAACAGAAGAGGTGCTCTCCTTCTTCTGGCTCGTTTGGTTCACTAGACTGGAGCTTGGTGGTAGCAACGATGGCACTGGGTTCTACATCAATGATATGCCTTCCACTTTCTAGTTTTGGATAAGAGTCTGAATCTGCATCTAATTCAGAGGCTTTCACTTTGGCCACCAATGACTTCTTTGAGCGGAAGTCAGCAGTGTTATGCCAAGGGCTCTTATAGAAGTCGCACCACTTTCGAGTATCTTTCTTTGTCTTTTTGGTGTCCTTCTTTGCTTGCATCTTGGACTGGTTGTCCTGATACTGTACATCTTTGCTCTATCCTTTTTTCTATGGGTTGGGGCTGCCCTTTCTCGGCTTTTGTTGTGAGGGGTTCCCAACCCCAAATTGCCGCGTCTTTTGTTTGAGCTTCTGCTTGATTTTGATGACATATCGGTAGGCCGCACCCAAGGATGAGATGTCCAAAAAATCCATTTTGGTCTAGATTTATCTATGCATATCACCATGATACTTGAGCACCAAATTTCACTCTAAATATTTGATACCCAGCTTGGTGCACAAGGTATGGAAGATATTTTTGAAATCAAGCACTGCTTGGTCTCTTTCTTGTTGCAATGTGGTCCATTTGGTATACAGGTCATCATAACTTCTGACAGGGTAGTATTGTTCCTTAATGGCATCCTTGAAGGTTTACCAAGTGGTCCTGACTGAAAATAATGAGGTTTTCTCTGTTTCCTTTTGCTCACAGAAATTTTCCCACCAATCTTTGACATGGGGAACGACTTTGAGGGGTGCAAAAGTAATCTTTTCTCTATTCGAAAATTTATGGATAGAAAAATACCCTTCTAGTAGATTCAACCACTTGTCTACAACATCTGTGTCTATCTAAACTTCAAATATAGGAATATCGAAGTTTATTTGTACCTTGAAGGGGGCGGCACCTCCGTTCGAAAAAGATGCATCACCTGTTGGTAGCCACCGAAGGATTTGCGCAAAACTATCCATCATCTCATTCCTCTATTGCATTAGGGATTCCTCAATCAATAGTTTGAAAGGATCTCCTATACTGTCATATTTCTTTTCTCTTTCCAGGAGAGGTCTCTTGGGCATGTGAGAGTTTCTGTCCTCAAGGGAAACAAGCTCGAGACCCAACTCTTTGTACACCGACCTCGTTGGGGACATGCATTAAGATGACAAGGAGAAGACTACTATTATACCATTGATGTAGATTTTATGAGAAGAAAGAAATGAATACAGATTATTAATAGGTTCTTAACACAAAATAATAGAGATACAGTAAAACTAGTTTTCTATTCAATAATGAAATAAGATAAAATTGTAAAGTGCAGTGGAAACAAGCTTGCTGGAATGGTGGTGGCTTATCTCTGAGAAGAGATGTGACGACTGCGCACATTCACAAGAAGAATATTAAAATGAGGATTTGAAGGCCTTTTTACAATAAACAAGAATTCCAAAAACCCTATAAATCCAAAAACCTAACCCTAGGAGATGAAGCACCAAAAGTCATGTGGGCCCCATTTGGGTAAGTTAATATGTCAACTTCCTAGGGTCGTAACTTTTGCATACGATCTCCATTTTAGGCGTGTGATAGCCTGTTGGAAAGGTATCGTCGAGGAGATTCATTTTGGGGGCTCAATCATGCCTTAGGATAACATTTAGGTTATCGATCCTGAAAAACCTTCATTTAGGCCCTCAAAATGGCCCCGAAAGTTAAAACTGCTAAAAATAGTAAATTGCCAAAATTGTTAGAAAACTATTTTGAGCCAGTTGGAAAAGGTGGGTGGCCAACGATATCCATCTAGATCATTTATACTCATAGTATATTTGAAGAAATATGTAACTTTTAATGATACCTTTGCAACTTTATGATGGTAGTTGTTGTACTAAATCACCACAATCACAACAATAGATACACTCAAGAAGAATATAAGAGTATGTGAATAACATGAGAAAAAAAAATCACATAGACTGAAACACAAAATTTTGAATCTTCAATGTTGTATGATCTTATTAAAAACTTAATCTTGGGCCAAAAAAACTCTCTTTACATTGAATTCTCATGAACATTTATAGAAGTTAGGTCGAAACCAAAAATGGTTATTCAATCCTATTTCTTAGGATATTTATCAGCAAAATATTTGACTCCTTGAAAATAAGATAGTTGGATGGGTCAAATACTAATTTTATTCATATTCTTTGGTGAGTTATCCTATCAACATTTGGAGAAGAATATCCCAAATCACATTTGAAGGGTAACTGAATGATTTCATATGCATGAATATGATATCCAATTTTTTGTATTTTTCATATGTAGGATCATTTGAGAATAAGTTTTTTATTTTCCATAGAATGTGAAAGTCATCTATGAGTAGGTACACAATGGTATGAACTTTCAAATTATTTACCACACCTTGAAATTGTTCTTCTTTTTGTCTAGAAAGAAACAATTTTTTTTGTAATCTTCATATAGAAAGAACTTACCCTTTTTATTGCAAGTTGAAGGTAAGCCCATATTCACTAAATTCTCAAATTTATTGGTGAAGGATTCCACACTTATTTTCAATAATATGCATTCATTATGAGATTTACGTATCAGATTCCTCATTATGAAAGTTCTTTCGGTTTCCTTCATCATTTTTGTTCTATATTTAATACCTTTGATTGTCAATGTTTATTTAGAATTGATATTTAGGAACTGTATAATTTGAGTGGCAACTTGAGGTCTAGTTCCTAGTTCATGAAATTATTTATTGATAATATCATCTGCATCATCAATCGACAACATCTCATCATCTATAATCTTGAATTAATCTCATCATCTCATAATCTATATCTTGCCTAAAGTTTTAACACAATTGACAATTTCAGTTGACTTGCAGTAGTCCAAATATTAAAAATCATAAGACATTTGTGCCTTGGTGGAGGTTTAATTTTTTTCTTTCACTTGTAGCTCATCACCCTAAACACCATAGGTAGACTCAAAATCACCAACATGATATGATTGAACCAATCCATTGAACAAATTCATTGAAAATAAATTGTTAAAACATGATCTGGTACTCAATTACCAAATTATCACAGAATGTCAACTTAATGACTTAAGTTGCTATAATAAATTTCTCTTAATTGTATGATTGCTAAATCATGTAAGGAAGTTGGTATAGCAGGCCAAGATATGGTGAAAATGAGCATCACTCCATTTGTATTAGAATTCTCTTTCCAAGGTCTGAGAAAAAACAATAATTGTTATCATACAGAAGAATACAAAGTCTAGGATATTTTAGGGAAAACTAGATTAGTACTCAACACAAGGAAAAATTTGGAGGAATTTTAGACCACAGTAATCATAAAACATAGAGAATAGTTTCATTTTTGAAGATTGCGTCGGTGTACAAAATATTAAAAAGTATAAACACTTTATCACTTTGGAAGAAAGTCTAGGTATCTTACTCATAAATGGGCTAGTATATTTTCTTGAATAATACACCTAAAATAAATATTAGAGGTTTCAAAACAAAAGGTCCATTACATTCGGGGGGTGCTCTTATAATGTGAATTAATTATACATGTTATATTTTCAAATTACAAATCTTTTGCATTCCCTAATTTCAATGGTAGAAGGTTTGATACAATCTTTGCAACACACGATATGTTCTTGTCGTTTCCTGACCTACAAAATACAGTAAGATAAATTATAATTGTTTTCTCTATAAATAAGGTTTCAAATGTTCTCTAATTTCAAATAGTGTCTGATTATCCTCCATTGATAATGTTCTAAATAATTCACCTTTTTTAGCATCAAATGAAACTATTGGAGAATGTGTTCCGTCATTGTCATCTTGTTCCTTTGGAATCCAAACCCATTCCCCCATTTATCGAACATGTCTCCACCTACAAAATTTAAATGAGATATATAACATGTATCTTGAAATCCAATACCTAAAAGAATCAAATGAAAATACTTTGTATCATAATATATTTATTACATTCATAAGAAACTCCCTTTTTTCCTCTTATAACCCTTAAAAAAGAAGAAGCATGATACAATTAAAAATAAATAATATTGAAATGACTTACTTGAAAGACAAGGTGTCATGACTCAATCTGCACTCTAATTCTTCTCCACTTTGGTAATGTACTCTTCTATCCCACCTAGTGAAAAAAAAAATTGTAAATATCTCATTGGAAGGATTTGAAGTAGTATACATTTTACCAGTTTCCCTTATCGACGACTCCTTCGCAAAAAGATGAAAAAACATAGAGAATGGCATGAAAATATTCCACTATGCATATGAATGTCACCTTTTTCTTTCATTCCAATTTGTATTTCTGAAAATAACTTGTAATGAAAAGAACTTATAGAAGAATCATCTACACTAGGCCATGTTCCAATAAGCTAAGGGAAGGTAAAGGGATATCTTTGAGATATCCACATTATCCAATTGTTTTCATAATAATGTATTCATATTTGTAAAAGAATACACCTTCCTTCTTTAACCATGTAGGATCCTTACCGGGATAGAGTAGTTCTCTTATTTTTGAATGAACAACTTGGAAAAAACCTATTATGCATTTAGTTGGTTCCCATTCTATCCAATTTGATATGCATAAACCTGAGATAAATGTAATATTCATGTTACAATAAAAGAAGACTAAAGATATGTTGAAATCCTAGAAGCTTTAAATAAAATTTGGGCTCAACAAACTATGATATCCATAATGGTTATGCATACTCACAATTACAACCAATTTTTGAAAAAATTGGCTTAGTAGAAACTTTCTCTTTTGACATCTCTCTATAGTCATAGACATGTTCCACTCGAATCATTTCCACTTTGTTTCCTCCATTACTCATCCTAAATCCTCTTACCAAACTTTTCCAATGGATTTTAATGTCTTGCAAACATCTTTTTTTTACTCCATGTATTCCAATTGTTGATGGTTTCATATTACCCATGAACCAATAGATAATGGCATCATAACCCATTTTCCTTGATAATGAATATTGTTGTATAATACAATTGATTTCAACTCACTCTTGGGACACCACTGATCCATTGAATTCTGCAACATACAAATGACATAAAGAAAGTTAAGTAGTATGCTCTTCTATAAAAAAAAAAAAGATGAAATTGAAATACTAGAAAATGATTTTATGGAAAAAGACTTGATATGTGTGCTATTATTTTTCTAAGAGAGAGGGTTTTCTACTGTGAATATTATGGATTACATTTTAATACTAAAAACAAATGTTTATTAGATATTTTTTCAAGATTTGGAGTTCAAAAAATCAATGGGGAATCATTGCTCATAAGTTGATTTGCAAAGTCCGACATGAACTCAAATGTATCCTTTGCATTGTCAAGATAACCATACCTACAGTTTCAATAAAGTTGATCACAACTAACCTAAGTTTCTATCCATGATAACCTTTACAAATGTTTGTTATAAGAATTTTTTCTACACCCTATGCATCATGATTTGGTGGTCTACCCTTTCCCTCTACAAAATCAGTTTACCCATTTTTCTCAGTAAAAAGTAAAAAATTCAAACTTTTGTACATATACATGGACTATAGTTATACAACTCACGTATATCTAGATTTCGCCATTACAGTCCGCGTACATTGGGTTTTGTGTTCAAAATAAAAAAATTATTTCATATTTTCCATGCCAATTCACGGGATCCATGATCCTTGGCCTTTCATATGCTAGAAACGCTCTGATTCGACCCTTGAAAAATTTGAGAGCAGGTACATTCTGGAGAAATTTTTCCTCATATTACATCCTTGAGTCTTTATCCCTTAGTCCTTTAAGTCTAAACCCTCCTTATGTTCAACCCCCAAGCTCTCCCTATCCTATGAAGGAGGAACCCAATTACTCCTAGAACTTGTGAGATTTCCTTGTGGAGGATTGAAGTGGTGCAGGCCCAAGTGGAGGGACTTAGTTTCTCAGTTTTGACAAGTTTCTAATACAAGAGGTTTTCACCTATGTACTCATGTTGATTATATTAATAGAAATGCTCTTTTCTTGTCCAATTATATGTTTCAAATGTTTATATTATTTTCCATGGGTAATTTTTCTATACATGTTAATGGATTATGTTAGTTTATATGCTAACATTTCATACATTTTCCGTATGCTTGTGTATCTTGGATGTTGAGAACAAGTTGTAGGTATCAGACATTAGATTGTGAGCTCAACGGTGGTATCCTATGAACATATGGAAGATGTAGGATTCTATACTTTCTATTGCTGACATTTCCATTTATATAGCATACTTGATATTTGAGTTGATTTACGGGTTTCGTTCCACCTGTTGTGGTCCTACCCTAAAACATAGATATTTATTCCTCGTAACATAATTGGCGACTCCATTGGGGATTTCTCATTTTTGGGGTTAGTTGATGATTTTTCTCTTTGATTTCTTTGTGTTTTCCTGAGTTAATGTGTCTCTTGTAGCTTAAGAACCTCTACATTACTATGTATCTAAGATGCTTGGCTTAATTTTTACCCAGTTAGTTTTTTCCTTGTCATACATGGGTTTTCCCGCAATAGTCGCGTACATATGTGGGTTGTCTATGTCTAGGTTGCGTACATATGCTTTTGTTCCTAGAATAATCACGTTTAGGTTCATTTTGGTGTTTTTTGGGTGGGTTCTAAGTGTTGTTGAGTCTTTTTGGGTCTCTTTCCTATCTGTGGAATGCTTGAAGAGTGATAGGAAGTTGTGTTATTGTTGAATTTTTGGAAAAATTGTTTCTTGTTATTTTTCTAATTTTTCGTCCTTGTATTTAGGTCTGAGTAGTAGCTTCTTGGTGTTTTGATTGGATCGTATTCTTGTGCTTGCATTAAGGTCTATCTGAGAGGTTATTAATTCAATTTTTCATTTTCATTTTCCTATATTGAAAATACAAAAAAAGTTCATTTCATTTGAAGCATTTGCGCTTTTTTCTAGATTGCAATAGTATTGGAATTTTAGGAAAGATTGCATTGTCATTGAAACCAAAAGAGGTTGCATCTTGTGTACAATATTTAGAATCATACAATTTATTTTGAAAAACAAGACTAGTACTTAGTAGTGTTTTTACGTGAGCTTCTTTCATATGTTGAGTCATAACACCATTAGTTTCATGACCATACATCTTGAGTAAACAAAATCCACTAAAATTAACGATCAATAATTAAAATTGATTAGAAATATTTTATCTTTTAAGGTACACAAAAAACTTTAGGATTTAGGGCCTTGGAATAGGATTTTGTGAGTAAACTTCTCCAAGGCTACAGAACTCAACATAGGTGTTTATCCAGGGAGTGGTTAAATCCATTTTGTAATTGGTGTTCTTAGGAGACTCCACTAAAACTAGAGTTAAGAATGAGTTTGCGTGAAGTTGGTTGCAGAGATAGCCCTGTAATACCTTCCTAGCATTAGATATATTTATGGGGTTTTATTCATATATGGGGTTCTTGGGGTACCTTGGTGCTTCTTAAACTTCAAGATTAGCTACCTTCCCCATACGGTGCACCTGATCTGCGACTGTTCGCCTGAGCATTGGTTATATCACAGTGACCTTAGTTTTCTATCCTAGGTATCCACACAGGTTACTTGTAGGGGTTATTCTACATGTACCGTAAGTCAGATAGGGATCAGACAAAAAACAAACTTTATGGAGGATTTTATCTTCAAAGGGGTCTGAATGATTGCACTTTGTATCCCATGAGGTTCCTTATAACTGAATATGTTACCTTCAATATATTGTTTGGGAGTCTCAATCCTCTTCTTCGAGAGGCATACCTTCTTTAGTTCAGGAGACCCCTTTTCATCCACCCTCTCTTGTTTGTGTGCATAGACCTCTATTTTTATTTAGGAGTATATTATTTGTATATTAGTTGGCCTTATTATTTTTCTTTGCATAAATATTTTTGAGTCATCATGGAGTGATACCATCCTCCCTGATGGTCTCATCATCTCTCGAATAAATTACCACATTTTGGTCTGATACTGAACATTCCTCTTAAAAGGCATAAAATTAATAAATGTGGTACATAAATCTCCACCGCTAAAGCTTGTAATCATCCCATCATGAGCAATTATTTAGATATGATCATGTTAGGAAACCATTCAAATCCAACCTCCACTATGGGTAGTGGAGTCCGCACGACTCCCTCATCATTGGTTACTCGGATTCCTGCAACTCCCTTAGTTAGCACTACCCTGTCCATGAGTTGATCTCAGTCCATGCAAATGAATCCTTATATATTTTTGAGTAGTATGACTTCACAATCATTGATATTCTTTCCCCTTGGCACTTTTTGACGAAGATTCCTAGTTATAGTTCTCAGTTGATGCCTCTGGCCTCTAATCCTTTTTATTTTGGTATGACAAATATGACTTCTCACATGTCATTCTCTTTTCTGACATCTAACGTCAATACTAGTTTTGGGTCAGGGGGAATGTCGCCTCCTTATAATCCTTTCCTATTTGGTGGGGGGCATATCCCTTAGTCATTTCTATGATAGGGGGTTATAATCCTCCTTCATCCAGACCCAATCATAGTTATAATTTTCAAGGATGGAATGGAAAAATGGGAAGTGTTTCTACTTCATACATGTCATCTATCTATCCTTCTTCCACAATGCTTGTTCCCATGAACTTTTTTATTATGTAAAATCCTCCTCTAACCTATGGTATGAAATCAGGGGGGAATCAATTTTCTAATACAAGAAACCCCCCGCATGGAGTTCCTTTGTCAGGGGGTAATTTATATCCTCACATGGGTAATTTGTATCATATTGTTGTTTTCTCACAAGTGGTCCCATTAGTGATGATTCCCTTACAACCCTTCATGAATAATTTAGGAGGGGGGTATTATCCTACTAGGCGGGGCCATGGTGTCTACCAAAATCTCCTCGACCTCTAGTCTCTCAAAGTCAGTCTTTCCTAGGAGGATGGTCTCAGACACTGCAACCAAGGCTCCATTTCCTGGCCATGTTGAGTTTTCCAGACCTTTCGAATTTAATGAACGACCACGTGTGTCATGATCTTGCATGGCCCCTGGTTCCTTCCAAACTCCCCTCTCAAATTCCAATATTTGAGGGTAAGAGTGGTGAGTATCCTGGCGATCATGTTACTACTTTTCACCTATGGTTCTCATCGAAATATCTTAATGATGATTTTTTTTGTTTCAGACTATTTCAACGAACCCTTATGGGGGTTGTTGCGAAATGGTACGTCAAGTTACAAGGGGGAACATATCGAACTTTCCATGATTTGGTCTTAGTTTTTCTCAACCAATTTCAACTGTGAGTTCATTACAACGACGATATAGAGTTTTTATCAGCTTTCCATTAGGACAACACCACCCACATCTCGGATCACATTCAAGATTGGCATAGAAGAAAGAAATTGATTAAAGATAGCATTCCTCCAGCGTTTATGGTGGAGTGGTTCCTTAAGTCCCTATTTCCATATCTTTTGAAGGATGTTTCTAAATCTAGAGTAATGACTGAGAAAGAGGCCATATTTAAAGCCCAACAATTATATCTTATATACGTTGAATCCGAGATACTCTATGAAATTATTCTTGACGCACCATGATCGAATAATGATCCAAGAAAAAATCTTGGGCCCCATGACGATGACATTATAGGCTCAGCAAATTCCAAGTCTACAGACTAGGTGACAAATCATATGAAAAATTTGTCTCTCAACCAGGCTACAGTCGGACAAGCCATGACTTTGTCTACTCCCACCTAGTTGTCAGAAGTACATTTTGTGTAGTCGACGAACTCGAAGGGAAACCAAAAACCCAAAGGTAATAAGAGGAAAGGTAGAAATAATAATCACAAGGGTGGGAGTATAATAAGAACAAGGACAATCAAAATAATGACAAGTCTGATAAAAATGATGGTGAGGAAAAGAAAGTGATGCAGGAGCGTCACCATCAACATTCAATGAGGCCAAGTGGAGGACATCTCAACATTAGTCATGCACATTTAAACTATTTTGGATCCCAAGGAGAGCGTGTCATTTTCATGTTTTGAAAGTATTGTAATTGAATGTATTTTAATGTTTTGAGGCTAGAGCCATTGTAAAAAATCCGAGAATGTAATTTCTTTAATGCCTAAGGGATTGTACAAATTTCGAGCATTGACTAATATCTATATTGTAAATGATCATTTAATCATAATAAGACTTAGTGAAATGACTAGAGTAGTCGGAAGGAAGGCTCGAGAAGCCCCTCCATGTATAAATGTATGTAATTTATTCCCAAAGAGGATGTTGAAGGTTGTTGAAGAATATTGTAATTATTGTTGAACCTTGTTGAAGAAAGTTTGTAGTAGAGTTGTAGAGAAGAAGTTGAGAGATGTAAGAACCTATGTAAATATTTTATGAATGAGTATAATAGAGAAGAATTGCTTTTAAATATCTGCACATGTTTTCCTTTGAGTAACTAGGTAATGTTGTGTTATTTTATTTCTGTGTTTTATATGCATGTATGTGCATTTTATTGTTGAATCAACGGACCTGTGATATTCTGCAAGTTTCAATTGTTTCTCTTCTGAAACCCTGGTGCAAGCAGTGCATAGTGCCACGTAAGGAGTGTGAAGGTAGAGTCATTTTTAGACTCATCTACTCAGGAGATATAGCATGAAATTTCAAAGAATGAGTGTAAGGAGTTCACATATAATCAGTGGAGTATAAAATATCAAGAAGACTTGTGCAAGGTGTATAGGGAAAATACTTAGTCAAGTGTTGAAATAATCTCAAGGAAGATGAGCGTCGGGAGTGCACAGGAAGATTTTCCAAAAATATTCAAGTTTCAGGAAAGCGCAAGGTGTGCACTGGAGGTCCGAATCACCCTGAGTGATAAAGCTCAGGAGGAATAATTAACGAAATACTTTATAGGAAAGACCCTTTTCATTTTCGAGGTCGAGTAGACAATATCCACTCAAGGAGAAGTTAGATCTTTACTAGACATCGGATCTGGGAAAGTAGCATGGGTGTTAACCCTCGAATCCCTTCGGACTTCCTGAGTTCAGAGTTTTTCATGTGCTGGATGTAAAGGAGACAAAAATCCCAAAGTTATAGAGTCTGAAATCGATCTGGATGGTTGGTTGTAGAGGGACACATGTCCATAGATCAACGATTATCTGGAAGTCCGGTTGTCTAGTGAAGTTGAAGTGTGGTTGCAGAAGTGTGGAATTTTCTTGAAGCTCTAAAGGCCAGAGTGAATCCTATCCATTGGCGTTGGAGCCACGTATTAGAATATTGCCAGCTATCTGGAGGTTTGGTATTTTGGGAGAATGGAGGTGTGAAGTGTTAAGGTTCGAGAACTCTTGAAGGTGAGACTGGATCTCGACTGTCCGCTCAGAGGGACATGTGGATCGTAGATCCAATAATTCACAAGTTCGACATTCAAAGATTGTGGAGTGTTTTATCACGAAAATCCCCAAATTCCCAAAGCCCAAAGTAGATCCAGGCCGTTCATTTGCAAGGACACATGGACCACAGATCAAGACTCCTCTCCACTTCGAAGTTCGACAATCCAGTGAGTTGTGTGTGTTAACCTCTCATAAATCCCAAATCTCGGAGTCCCGGAGAGGATCATAGACATTAGTCACTATAGAAGGGAGGATCATTGATCTGGGAGCCCTTTGAAAGTTTTTGCAATTCAACATTAAGGAATATTGGAACTTGCAGCATTCAGAACTCCCGAAGACCGAAGTTCTGGGGTTCACGTACACTATTGATTCAAGGTGCGAATTGTGGACTGTCTATCCTGTATTTGTTTGGAGGTTCTTGTATTCAGACTTCAGAGAGATTAGAGTGTAATGAGGTGAAAACCCCTTAAGCCCAAATCTCCAAAGTCTTGAATTCTCTCACCTATTGAAAGCTATCCCATGGTTTTGGCCCGAGGACATGTGGAAGATTCTATTGGAGTGTTAAGACCCTCACGAACTTGATTTTACGTGTAGGAAAAAGAGTGAAGGCATTTGGAGAATCCTTTTGAGGGATCAACAGGGGCCCTAGAGCTAATTCAAATCCTTATTATAATGATCCTTAAAACGATAGGTCATGTGAACCCCTAGGAGTGGTGGGGTTTTTCATCAATCGGTATCAGAGAAGGAAATAAGCTATGTAAGGAAAAGGAAATTTGGAACCATGCCACTAAGGAGATACAGAGAGAGACCAGTGGTCAATGATGAATATATGAGACAACTTCGTGTGATATTGGATGCCATGGAGACATCAAACAGAAGAGCACCTGAAGCTGGTGACATCAGTGAAGATGAAAGTGAAGATGTTGAAGTAGAAGAAGTTACAGGAGAATAAGAAACAGAGGAGAGATTGTTGAGAGATGTTGTAAAAATGGGAACTAGAGAAAAATGTAGGAAATGGAGAATCTCACATTTCTGAAGCGCATAAGAGGAATGTGGAGACAAATATGAAGGCATAAGAAACAGAAGAAGAAATATCACTTAGGATGAGAAAATTTCTCATAAATCCAGAGAAAGAGGTAAGAGAACCATTCTAGAGAAATAATTTGTTCAAAATGTCTTTCAAGACCATATATAGGGTATGCAAGGTGATCATAAATAATGGAAGTACTGATAACTTGGTATCCACAGAGATGGTGGAAAATTTGAAGCTGGAGACAACTGCACATATGAATCTGTACAAGGTGTTGTGGTTGCAGAAAGGACATCAAGTCATGGTAAGTCAAAAATGTAAGGTTGAGTTTAAAATAGCTGGCTATAAATATGAAGTTTTATCTGATGTTATACCCATGGACGATTGTCATGTTTTGTTGGGAATACCATGGAAATATGACATGAATTTCATAAATGATCGGAGGAAGAAAACTTATACCCTTGAGAAGAATGGGTGTAGGCATATGTTGTTTCCAATAGAAGATAAATGAGTCAAAGAGAAAGCTAGTCCTAGCATACTTCTCATGAGTGGGAAGGAACTCTTGAAAGAAGTCAAGAAATAATAGGAAATGAAATTCATTATTGTAAGTAAACTGAGAGTCATTCTCACAAGCACTTCTATGAATGATTTTCCTATTGAGGTTTAGGAGTTATTGGATGAGTTTGTTGATATTGTGGTGGATGAGTTACCTCACTCTTTACCACTTGTCAGGAGTATCAGTCATAATATTGACCTTATTCCAAGAGAAAGTTTTCCAAACAAGGAAGCATATAGATTGACAGCTCAAGAGAATGAAGATTTCAAGAAGAAATTCCAAGATTTGTTGGATAAAGGTTTGATCAGGAAAAGTTTGAGCCCATGTGCAGTACCAACTATGTTGAGTTCGATGAAGGATGGAGGTTGGGGAATGTGCACAGATTCTAGAGCCATCAACAAGATAACCATCAGGTATAGATTTCCTTTACCCATAATGGATGATTTAATGGACTTCTTGAGTGGAGCTAGTTATTTTTCCAAGATAGACTTGAAGAGTGGTTACCATCAAATAAGGATGAGAGAGGGAGATGAATGTAAGACAACATTCAAGACAAATGAAGGGTTATATGAGTGGATTGTTATGTTGTTTGGCTTAAAAAATTCCCCGAGTAAATTTATGAGGTTGATGAATGAAGTGCTCAAAGATTTTATTAGTAAGTTTGTAATTGTTTATTTATATGACATTTTTTTTTCCAGTAAGACTGAAGAGGAGAATTTTAGATACTTAAAGATGGTGTTGAGGAGGTTGTAGCAGGAGAAGTTGTTGGTGAATTTGAAGAAGTGTTCTTTTATGAAAACATAACTTGTGTATCTAGGGTTAATAATCTCTTCAAATGAGTTGAATATGGATATAGACAAGGTAAGGGAAATTAGAGAATGGCCTTCTCCAAGAAGTGTGTTTGAAGTAAGAAGTTTTCATCGGTTGGCAAGTTTTTACAAGAAATTCATCGGGAATTTCAACAATATTTTTGCACCCATACTAGACACCATAAAGAAAGAGCATAGATCTTTTAATTGGACAAAAAAATATGAGAAAATATTTAGGGTGATGAAAGAAAAGATAACAGAAAAACCTATTCTAGTTCTTCCAGATTTTAAAAGACATTCCAAGTCAAATGTGATGAAAGTGGAGTAGCCATTGATGCAGTTTTGATTCAAGAAAATAATCTTGTTTCTTATTTTAGTGAGAAGTTGAATGATGTTAAGAGGAATTATCCACGTATGACAAGGAATTTCATGATGTAATTCAAGCCTTGAAAAAGTGGAGACATTGTCTTATCCCGTTTTTTTTTTTATATATATTGACAATCAAGCTTGGTAGTTTATAACCAGACAAGAGAAATTGAACCAGAGACATGCCAAATGGGCAGAATTCATGTAGAATTTTACTTTTTTTACCGAGCATATTAGTGGAAGCACTAACAAATTTGCAGATGATTTGAGCAGGAGATGTTTGATATTGCAGGAATTCTAGGTGGAGACTTTAGGGTTTCATATTTCAAGGAAGATTATGAAGCATGTGAGAACCCTTTGCTAAGGGAAAAAAAATAGTGGATGGAATATCTGATCCAAGACAAACTGTTGTTTAAATGAAGCTAGTTGTGTATCCTGAAATGCTCAATGAGGGATAACGCATTGAAGGAGAAGCATAACATAGGATTGGATGGACATTTTGGCCATGATAAGACATATGCACAGTTGATTTCTTCATACCATTGGCCAGGAATGTGGTTCGATGTGAAGAAATTTGTGGATAGATGCAAAATCTACCAATGTGCCAAAGGAAAGAAGCAGAACACTGGATTGTACCAACCATTTCCTATTCCAGGCAGGTTGTGGGATGCTATAAGTATGGATTTGTTCCGGGATTGCCAAGAACCTAGAGGATAAGTTATTCAATCTTTGTGTTGGTTGACATATTTTCAAAGATGGCACATTTCATACCATGTCAGAAAACCAACAATGCTACCCACATAGAAAATTTATTTTTCAAGAAGATTGTGAGATTGCATGGGTTTCCTAGAAGTATAGTCTCAGATAGAGATACTAAATTTGTGGGACACTTTTGGAAAACCTTGTGGAAGAAGTTGGGGATGAGTTTGTATTTCAGTTCAACATATCATCCTTTGGACAAAGATTTTCCTTTGAGTAACTGGGTAATGTTGTGTTATTTGATTTCCATGTTTTATATTCTTGTGTGTGCATTTTATGGTTGAATGGAAAAACTCGTGATGTTCTGCACGTTTCAATTGTTTCCATTTTGAAAACCTGGTGAAAGGAGTGTACAGTGCCATGCAAGGAGTGCGAAGGCAGAGTCATTTTCAGACTCATTTGCTCAGGAGAGATAACGTGAAATTTTGAAGAGTGAGTGCAAGGAGTGCAAGTATACTCAGTGGAGTATAAAATATCAAAAAGACCCCTATAAGGCATGCATAGGGACAATACTTAGTCAAGTATTAAAAGAATCTCATGGAAGATGAGCACCAAGAGTGCACAGTAGCATTTTCCAAAAATATTCAAGTTTCAGGAAAGCACAAGGTGTTTTTCAGAGGTCTGATTCACCCCGAGCTATAACACTTAGGAGGAATAGCGAACTAAATCCTTTGAAGGAAAATATATTTTCATTTTTGAGGTCGAGTGGATGAGATCCAATCAAGGAGGAGTTATATCTTTCCTAGCCTTTGGATCTAGGAAAGTAGCGTGGGTTTTAACCCTTGAATCCCTTTGGACTTCACAAGTTCAACGATTTTCATGTGTTGTATGTAAAGGAGACAAAAATCCCAAAGTCCCGTAGTTTGAAATTGATATAGAAGGTTGGTTGTATAGGAACACGTGTCCATAGATGAATGATTATCTAGAAGTCTGGTTGTCTGGAGAAATTGAAGTGTGGTTGTAGAAATGTACAAGTTTCCCAAAGCTCTAAAGGCAAGAGTGAATCCTCTCCATTGGCATCAGAGCCACGTGTTAGAATATTTCCATCTATTCGGAGGTCCGAGAGTTTGGGAGAATAGAGGTGTGAAGTGTTAAGGTTCAATAACTCTCGAACGTCAGAGTGGATCTCGACCATCCATTGAGAGGGACACATGGAATGTAGATCTAGTACTTCGCAAGTTCGGCGTTCAGAGATTGTGGAGTGTTGTATCACATAAATCCTTGAAGGGCCTAATCTCATAGCAGATCCAAGCCGTTGATTTGCAAGGACACGTGGACCATAGATCGTGACTCCTCTCCACTTCGAAGTTAGACGATCCGAGGAGATGTGTGTGTTAACCTCTCGGAACTCCCAAATCTTGGAGTCCTGGAGAGAATCATAATCGTTTATCACTAGAGAAGGGAGGATCGTTGATCTGGGATCCCTTTGGAAGTTTTTCCAATTCGACGTTCGGGAGGATTGGAACTTGGAGCAGTCAGAACTCCCAAATATTAGAGCTCCATAGTTCATGTACACCATTAATTCAAGGTGCATATTGAGGACCATCTATCTTGTATTTTTTCGGAGGTTCTTGTATTCAAACTTCAGAGAGATTAGAGTGTAATGAGGTGAAAACCATTGAAGCTTGAAGATCTGAAGTTTGAATTCTCCCTCCTGTTAAAAGCTAGCCTAAGGTTTTGGCCCGAGGGCATGTGGAAGACTCCGCTGGAGTGTTAAGACCCTCACAAACTTGATTTCATGTGTGTGAAAAGGGGAAAGGACTATGGAGAATCATTTTGAGGGATTAGTAGGAGACCAAGAGTTAATTCATCTCCTTAGTATAATGATCCTTAGATCAAGAGGTCGCGTGAACTGCTAGGAGTGGTGGGGGTTTGTATCAGAAATAAAATTGGAAGGTGAAGTTTCCATGTAAGCTGTGTAAGGAGGATTAGCTTACCCATTTATTCCCTAAGATAGAGGAATCCTAGAGGCTTATATAGCAACATCTTGTTGTGTTAACTAATCCATTTCCGCATAATCAAAATATGGCCTCAAGAACCTCAAAAACCATAAATGCTTTGGTGGAGGTCAAAATATCCGGGCACATGATGGTGCCCATAAATGCATGAATATAGTCTGATATGAGATTAGCATTGTTGAAGGAAAATCTCCCTGCAGACAAGTAGATATCCTCTTGAGAGCTAGACTCTTAACTCTTAAGACAGAAGACACTTAATGTGGACACTGACTTCCTTTCAGATCTATACAAACTAATGCATGAGGAGGAAGGAGAAAAGAAGTACCTTTTACCGGAGTTTGTCCCTTCATGCTTCGAGTTGAGCTCCAATATTTCACTCCTCGATGAGCCCTGTAGACAAACAATAGTACAACCACTTCCTACTCTATTGATATTAGCTTGAAATAGATCTATCTATCATAGACAATTTCATGTGAGATTAAACACAAACTAGAAAGAAACAAGCCAAGCGTGTCATATTAATGAGAACAATGACAGAAGTAACTTACAACCGTAGATGCAAATGCAACATCTTCGTCAAGTCCCCTTTGTCTAACCCTTGCTCGAAATATCCACGACCCGGATGACAACAACTTCACTGATTACTGTCCTCCAATTCACCGTGTGTTTCCTATGAGATCACAAGTTTCATGCCTGCAATTCTTCCTCCTTTTCACCATGATAGAGCCTGTTTATATAGGTTTAGAGAGGCTTAACCTCTTGAGGTATCTTTAGGGTAAGTTGAGGAATTCCCTCCTTAGATCAGGGATATTCTCCTAAGATCATGATTGAACCAGGAATTTGAATGCAACTGCCTTCCAAACTTGAAATATTTTCCCCTCATTCTCCTCAACAGATCAACTGTTGCCCAGATTAGACAACACTCCCTCAAAAGGGGCATTAGGGCACTATAGCGCTCCCTAGCAGGCTTTAGGGGGCCACCAACACTCTAAATATCTATAGTGCTCCCTCAGAGGGGTAGTTTGGTGTTATAACGCTCCCGAGTACCTTATAGGGGAGCGCCATTGCTCCTAAGGGTGATGTAGGGGAGCGCTCTCTCTTAAAACCTTAGTTTGGAAGCTCCTTTTAGGTGGCAAGAGATACCTGACTTCAGTTAACCATCCCTCTTCCTCCAAATCAAGTGTTTGAGGTATTGTAAGTGTCTCCTTAGTGTCGTCATCATGGTAGTATGATTTGCTTGACATTTGCAACACTTGTGAATCAACATGTGACACTTGTGAACAATATGCGACAGTTGTGAGCAATATGTGAAACTTACGACACTTATCAAAGTGAGTAATTTTGATGTGTAACATATTTCCCCCCAAAGGATGAAGTTAGAAGATGAGAATTGATAACTGAAATGATTTGTAGACTTTCAAGAAAGGGTATAGACGTGGAGAACTTGACAGAAGCTGCACACAAACATCCAACAAATATGATGACACGTTTCAAAACCCAAGGCAGACATACCTATGCTTGGGTGATCAAGACTTGCAAGATATGGCCACCATAAAATACACTGTGGATCCATAATTGTATTGA
>SNQJ01S0085980.1:36459-46620 GCA_010110895.2 Picea sitchensis | reverse complement strand
AAGCTTCTATTAGGTCTTCTTACATCCGCCTTATTCTATTTTATTGAAAGGTCTTATTAATATTGACCTTTATTACATCCGAATACATTGATCTACCTATGTGCGGGTTAGGACCTTAACAGATTACCTAAAATTCAATTGTGCAAGAAGTATAAGAATCAATAATTATCATACATTACATGAAATCCATAAGAGCAAGCTTTCTAATATCAATTAATCCGTCGTTCAGATGTCAATGATTCACTGCGCACGAGAATGCCATTAATAAACAATCAAACCTTTATAACCTAACCCGACTTAATTGTGCAAGAGATTTAAAGAATTTGTCTTAAGGTATCCTTTAGAAAGAACTAACTCACATGAAACAATGTAAAAGTAATACAAGGTAGCCATAGATATTTAACCTAAACACATTAATTTAATCCACTCGACAACCTTTAAAATATTTAAACAACAAGGAATAAAAATAAATTTTGTGCAAGGTACCATACGAATAATAGTATAAGGTTTTTGTCTTTAAGGGTCATCTAGAGAGAGAGGCCCAATATTAACAACCAATTACAACAATACATGAGTAAAGTTATTTCCGAATAATAGAAAAGAACCTAATTACACTGAGATTAAAAACAGGTTGGGGTGCAGGGAAATGAGGGCATTGTTGTAAACATCCAGAAATATGCTGGAAAATTAAATGAATTTGGAGTTAAGGAAACCATACGCTGGAAATAAATGACTGTGATGAATTTAAGTGACCACCAAATTCGCTGAGGGAAACCTTCAACTCGCAGAGGGAAAAACTGTCAAAGTCAGAGATAAAAAGACTGTCAATTCGCAGGATTCTTTCTCTGCTCACACACAGGGCATTCACGAAAGTTTTTAATGCTGGGTAAGAACCAATTAAAACAAAAAAGACAGGGCCCCTTCAATTACACACGCACTGGGCATTCACCAGTTTTGCTGAGTGAGAGAAATTCAAAAACAAAAAACGACCGATCTCCTTTTATTCTCACACGCACAGGGAAATCACGAGTTGGCTGAGTAAGAGCGATTTTGAAACAAAATGACTGGCCTCACACACTTTTTCAAGTTTAAAATACGGGCATAAGGCGTGCCCAACGCCAACAAGGTAAAACAAAAAAAAAACTTAAAATGCAGAGCAACCAAGTGCACTCCCAGGGGGAATCTTAGAAAATTAATAATGGCCTTTAAGGCCAATATTTAATTCGTATTTACAAGTCATCGAAGCACCGACAATCAACACATCAAATCCACATCGTATGCCAAATCATGGGGTAACATCAAGTGTCAAGTTCGAGCGCCAATAAAGGAGCCCACAAGAGACATAAATTCAACTAAACATTAAAGGACATAATAGAAACATTCTAGAACATTACATAACAGTAACACAAGGGACATAAGAACAATGTTTTAGAACATTACATAACAACAACACAAGGGACATAACATCATCGTTTTAGAACATAAGGTTCATGACATCAGTATTCTTATTACCATTTAAGCGACAAGGAGAAGGCGTTTGGCAAACAAGGTATTCATACATAAGCGACGAAAAGGAAAACCACACATAAATAATCAAATCTTATCACAACTCAAGATGCATGGAGAACGCCTTCGAATACAATGTTTTTATACATATGCGACAAAAAGGAAAACCATACATAAATGACCAAATATTTTACAAATCAAATTACAAGAAGAATACCGTAACCGAAGACGACGTTGGCGAGATGTTCCTCCGCTAAGGTGTTTCATTCGAACTCCCGCTTGCCAATCGATGAGACTTCACCAGTACCTCCCAGCCAACATTAGGGGTACTTTTCTTCCCCCTTATCCCCCTGAGCCGCAAAGGGGCCACACACACAAACCAGAGAAAGCTATCTCCCAACTCACCTCGCAAGGTTGAGATACCACTCTCTATTTGATCTGGGTATCTCAACTCCCACAAGAAAAATGAGTCAAGACAAATCTGGCAACATAACCTTATGTATACTAGTCACGATCCTTTCCTCGTCTCCCCCATTACTTTTATAGAGTTCTTCTTAGTAACACTTTCCAATTGCACATTAAATTCGTTTTATTAAAAATTAATTAGGAAAAAATCTACCCTGTACGCTTGTCACCCCATCCCTTAGTTGCACCAGAAAACCCTTTTAATTAATTAAATTTATTGTCAAATTCCCTTACTCACCTAAAATCATTCCTAAAAACGCTCCTTGTTGTCCCTTTATTCCCTCAATTTCCTTTAATGACTGATGCCTTTCTTAAAGCTTAGTTGAGTTCTAATTAGGAAAGTCCTCTAGACTAGATTCATTTCTATGTTCCACATTCCTTTTGCATTTAATTTCCCCTTTTTATCTAAATTCTAATTTAGCAAGTTTTGCACATAAACAACAATTAATTTTTTTTTAAGATAATTTCTTTCTTCTTTAAATTTAAATTTGATTTTTGTTCATCCCCCCTTTATTAATTGCTTAATTAATTTTTTAGTCCTCATATCCTATTAGACCTAGGCTTAGAAATTTTTAAGGGAAACATTTTATAATTAAAATGCTTTACTCATACAACATTTATTTTAAGGTTGACCATGTCAAAGTAAGATATTGGTTTCTAGGCACCTAGGTTCATTGACTCACCTATGTTTAAAAATCGCGACATGCCCTCCAAGATGCACTACGTGCTCCAAGGGTTCCACTCGCCTATTTTCATGTTTCATTTATGTGACGTTCCCTTCAATACAGACTACATGCTCTAAGTGTGCCACTCGCCTTTTGACTGATTTTGGTAGTTTTTGATGCAGACCCCCCCTGCCTCAGTAGGTTCTGCGCGACCTCCCGGTCTAAGGATCGTTCTTTAATGCCTTCGAGCCAGATCGGCTCCTTCGATTCCCTACTGGAACCTCAATATTCGATCCACAGGTCCTTTGTGATTCTCCACCTGCACAAGCATGCAACAGGTGCGAGCCTTCACCTACACACGGCCTCAGCACGACCGTGACCTTTTCCCGAAATGGAATTTCGGGTCCTGGGACTCCTTGAGTCCTGATGTCGAGAGTCCTTGACTCCTCGATCTCCCGGTCTCCGAAATGCCGATTTGCCGAATTGGATTCACTCGGGGTTAGTCCCCTTGGCTATACCCTTAGTCCATATGACCACCCCTCATATGACCACAATCCTCTTGGGGTTCATCGACGCAAAGCGCCCGGCTTCCTGTCCTCAAGACTTCCAAAAAATCGATTTCTAAAATGATGAAAATACCTATGTCTTGGCTTCCTCCTCCTTTCGTGATTTCGGGTCTTCTAATGCCGAAATGCTTGGTTCTCATATCCTTGGAACTCCTGAAGTTCCAAACTTCGAAATGTCAATGAATACACCTGTCCTCCACGTCCCGTGCTATTCCTCAGCAACTTCGGGTTTTCGCGTTTCGGGCTTTCCCGATGCAAGGTTTCCTCTTCCTGTCCCTGCTCTCTAGACTTTCCAGTATCCGAAATACCGATACAGTCCTTTCACTCCTGGCTGGGATCAACGGCTGTGATCCACTCTCAAATCAACGACCCTGATCCTTTTGGGATCTATGTTCCTAAGAGCCCGGATTTCGTGTCCTCAGGATTTCTGAAATCCCGATATCCGATATGCCGAAATCTGGCTCTTACCCTCGTGACCCGACAACACTCCTTCTACGCTTTCAGGAATTCGCGTTTCGAAATTCCGCGACTCCTAGCATAACAATGCCTTGTCCTCTCGTACTCTCGGTATCCGAAATACCGAAGTATCGAAATCCTGAACCTTTGGTTCTCCTCCTCCTGAGCAAGATCGACGGCTCAAAGCCTCCCTTGATCCAATGGCTCAGATCCTTTCAGGATTCTATGGGTCAAGAGTTTTGAACTCTTACCTCTCGCATTCCCGGTAGCTGAAATACTGAAATGCTCTTTTCAAGGCTTCTCTCCTGATGTCTAGATCGCTCCACGTGTCCTCCGCTTGGACGGTCCTGATTCTTTCGGTCTTCGGGACTATGCAAATCCAATGACACTGATCCTTTAGTCTTTCAAATCCACGGTATTCAAAATCCCGGTGAATCCCCTGATCTTCGCCATGTGTCCCCCCCCACAGATGGATGGCTCTGATCACTTTCGAGACTTCACAAGTCGTGAAATCGAAAGACTTCCTTCTTTGCTTCCCAATGTCCGAATCCTCGATATGAAAGGATCTTGCGACACATGTCATCCTCAAATGGACAGCTCAGATATCATCGGGACTTTGGGACCCGTGAGTTCTAATCTCCCGGTCCGTCGTCCTCTGAACCTCCGAAGTTTCGAAATCTGAAATCTCGATGCCTCTGCCCTGTCGGGACTTTTTCATATTCTTTGCTCTGCACGTGAGGATTAAACCTCATGCTCCTTTCGACAGATTCGACGGCTATCATCTATCTGCATGAGATCTAACGACTCAGATCTTCTCTTATCCTGTGTGCTCTCCTGCTTCTCTCTGAATGTGAAAACTTCAACGGTCCAGATCTTCCCTTTAGCCTGATCCAATAGTAGCTATGCTCTCCCCTTGAGCTTTTGGGATTCTAAACTCTCCAAAGAGTTCCTTGACCTCTGTGACTTCTGCAGCTATGGCTCTGTGCATAAAATCACTACTCCTCCTGAGCTTCTCTCCTTAAATCCTCAAAGGATTCTTCGACTTCTGCACTTCTTGGAGAGGCTTTGCATGCTTGAAGGTGCTATCTCTTCTGAGCTTTTCCTATAGCTTCGACCTCTAAGGAATTAACCCTTTTCCCTTCTCCGTCAGATGGAGAATCTGATGCCCTCCTGACACTCTCTTGCTCAAGCAACTTTTTGCTGAGTCTGCAGGGTGTTCAACAACCCTGTGAAGATCCTTCCTCAGACTCTTCTTCTATCTCTGAACTCAAAGAGTTCTCTCTGTGTGCCCTGGCACCTACTCAATTCCCTCCTAGCAGAGTGTCCAGAATCCTCAGTGATTTTGTTTCTCTATGAACTCACAACAAAGTTCCTCCTCAGCACTCTGTACCTGTGCTCAATGCCCTCCAGGCAGAGCTCTATAGAATCATCAGTGATTCTATCTCCTCCTGAGCTTGAACCAAAATTCTTCTCCTCAATGCAACCCATGCATCCGCTCAATGCCCACCGGACAGAGCTCTTACAGAATCCCACAGTGATTCTGTCTTATGATGTGTTCTCCTCTGCACAGTCTTGCCTCCAAGGTGTTCAACAACCTTGAGGTTTCTCCCTGAGTTTAAGACTTCGGCTAGTGCACCCTCCTGGCGCGTCTTTGTCTAAATTCCGCAGAATTAGAAGTGCACTCTATGCACTGGCTATCAGGACCCGCAATGTTCTGTCACGCCCTCTTGGCATGAAGCCTCAAAGATCCCCAAACTTGAAATCAAAGAACCCAACAGATAGAAGAACCTAGCTGTCCCTGCAAATGCATACTACCACACATTCCCAACATATAAAGAACACACATAGACATTCATAAACACATAAAGACATACAGAAAATCATGCAGGAAATCTGCTCTTTATATTAATATGAAATTCCTCCTTTACAAGGTGTTCTTGAGATTAGACTTTGACAGAGTCTCGACTCCTTCTCTCTGCTCTCTTCTCTCGCAGATTCTAATTCTTTCTACCTCTACCTCTACTCTACCTCTCTCTAAAACAAGATCAAAGATCTTTTACATGAGGGGGCTCTTTGAGCTCTTCCCTCCAAGATACATACTCTATCCAACTACATTGAATTTACAATTAATGGTTGTCTAGTCCAGATTGGAGCTAGATTCAACCTTACAACCATTAAAGGCTATCTACATCTAAAGCATGCGTATAGGCATGACCTTTTGGCTCTAACAGCCTTACAAATATTAAATTCCCTTCATTCAAATTCAAAATGTGAAAGGGTTGCGCCTTTTCTCATTGAATGCATGCGTTGAGTGGGTTGGCTGGCTGGTGCACGGCTGGCTTGGAGATATGCTCCTGCATCATACTCCTCAGCTGCAAAAATCATGAGCTCCTGCTCATGAACTTCCCATCTCGGCTGTTGAAATCCTCCTGGATCCCAAACAATTCTTTGGAGTTGTTCATCCACTCCATCTCTTTGTTGTTGTTTCTTTCGTTGCTCTGCTGCTGCTGTTGCTTTGGCAGTCTCCCTTCTTCTCAACTTCTCCTTGCCGGCAGTCTCTTGTCATCTGATTATCAACCCCCTTCTGATGATCAGATACCACTCTGATACCACTTCTGACGCAGACCCCCTAATCTCATCGATCACCTCGTCTAGCTGTTGCAATGGTTGGCTCTGTTCATGCAATCTCCTCTGCTGCAAATTCTTTTTGCCAATGGGAAGATCACCATGATCTCCCATGCCATATCTTGTGGCCTTAACTTGCCACCTTGTTGCATATTTCTCTTCTGCAATCTCATTACTGAGGTGCTGCTCAGCCTCTTCATCTGACAGTTTGATTGTTATCTCTCTTGTTGGTATGTCTCCAGCTTCTTCCAGTTTCTCCTCAGACTGGAATTTTCCTTCATCTACCTCCAACTTGACTTGTTGGATGTGCAAGCTCTGCACCTTCACCCTTCTCTCCAGGGCTTTGATCTGCTCCCATAGATCAACAAAACCCATGTTGTCTACCTCTTCTTCTTCTGCTTCTGCAAGCTTCAATGCTGCAGTCTTTTTCAGCTTCCTGGCTAAAAATATTGAGCCATTCCTTGGAATGCTCATCTTCTTCCTCTACTTGGGAAGCCTCCGATGTATGCTCCAATACTTCTTCTTCCTTGACAGTCAATGCTGGCTGTCTTTCTGTTTCTTCTACAACACAGAATCTTGCCTCAGCTGGGCTCAATGGTAGGAATATCTAAATTCCTCCAATCATCAGAAGATTCCTCTGATCCTCCTTCTCTGTCAGATGTCCTTGTTGATATGAACTCAACTCTGAGCTCATTTGCTCTCCCTTTCTCTCCTGGAAGTATGGCATTTCTCTGCTGCCCTCCTGGCAGTCTATGAGGTCCTCGGATATCATCTTATTGTCCTCCTAGAAATATGAAATTCCTTGGTTGTCCTCTTGACAGTCTATGAGATCCCGCAGTCATCTCATCTCATTTTCCTCTTGGAAATTGGGAATTTCCTCTCTGCTCTCTTGGCAGTATTTTCACACATGGAAGTCTCTGAGACCCACAGCTGATCTCTGTTCATCCTCAATGTCACTGAGATTTCTCCTAGCCTCTGGTTCACATACCTGAACCATTTCCTCCTCTGGTCTGTTGAGGTTTTCAACATGCCTCAACCACCCCTTTAACAACCTCTACTGTCTTTTGGCCATCAATGCCTTGACTGACCATTTTTCTTTCGTCCTCATGGGCCATTCATACACCCATCTTGACTTTGTATTATGTTGCACCCGTAGTGCAAGCTCATCCATCCTTGCTCTGATCTCGACAAGTTCTTTATCCCTTGCAGCGTTCTCCTGCTGCTGATGGATCTTCTTTCCATCACGTGCATGACCTTCAGTCCCCATTCTTCCTATTGTTTATCTGCCCTCCTGACAGAACTGTTGCTGTCACTCTGCAACCCTGAGTGCTTCCAGCGTCTCCTACAGTCGACCCAACTGCTTTTTGACTGTTGCACACCTACAACAATCTCCACAGAGTCTCAGCACTCTGTCTTCCTTTTTCTATCTCTACAAGCTACCTCTGATACCACTTTGATATATATCAGAGTGTTCTTTTTTTTCCCTCTCGCTTCCTCTGCCTGAAATATACAAACAGAGTCAAGCTCTGATACCACTTCTAGTGTGTGTCAGAGTGCTCTTTTTCTTTTCTGCCTCCCTCTGTCTGCAGTATACAAAAAAAAAATGGCTCTGATACCACTTCTGACGCAGACCCCCCTGCCTCAGCAGGTTCTGTGCGACCTCCCGGTCTAAGGATCGTTCTTTAATGCCTTCGAGCCGGATTGGCTCCTTCGATTCCCTACTGGAACCTCAATATTCGATCCACAGGTCCTTTGTGATTCTCCACCTACACAAGCATGCAACAGGCACGAGCCTTCACCTACACACAGCCTCAACACGACCGCGACCTTTTCCCGAAATGGAATTTCGGGTCCCAGGACTCCTTGAGTCTTGATGTCAAGAGTCCTTAACTCCTCGATCTTCCGGTCTCCGAAATGCCAATTTTCCGAATTGCATTCACTGGGGGTTAGTCCCCTGGGATATACCCTTAGTCCATATGATCACTCCTCATATGACCGAAGTCCTCTTGGGGTTCATTGATGCAAAGCGCCCGACTTCCTATCATCAAGACTTCCGAAAAATCGATTTCTGAAATGTCGAAAATACTTGTGTACCAGCTTCCTCCTCCTTTCACGATTTCGGGTCTTCTGATGCCGAAATTCTTGGTTCTCATATCCTCGGAACTCCTGAAGTTCCAAAATCCAAAATGTTGATGAATACACCCGTCCTTCATGTCCCGTGTTATTACTCAACAACTTCGGGTTTTCATGTTTTGGGCTTTCCCGATGCAAGGTTTCCTCTTCCTATCCCTACTCTCTAGACTTCCCGGTATCCAAAATACCGATACAATCCTTTCACTCCTGGCTAGGATCAATGGCTATGATCCACTCTCAAATCAACGGCCCTGATCCTTTCGGGATCTCTGTTCCTAAGAGCCCGGATTTCATGTCCTCAGGATTTTCGAAATCCTGATATCCGGTATGTCGAAATTTGGCTCTTGCCCTCGTGACCCGGCAACACTCCTTCTACGCTTTCGGGAATTTGCGTTTCAGAATTCCATGACTCCTAGCACAACAATGCTCTTCCCTCTCATACTTCCGGTATCCGAAATACTGAAGTACCTAAATCCTGAACCTCTGGTTCTCCTCCTCCTGAGCAATATCGACGACTCAAAGCCTCCCTTGATCCAACTGCTCAGATCCTTTAGGGATTCTATGGGTCAAGAGTTTCGAACTCTTACCTCTCACATTCCTGGTAGCCAAAATACCAAAATGATCTTTTCGGGACTTCTCTCCCGATGTTTGGATTGCTCCATGTGTCCTCCGCTTGGACGGTCCCGATTCTTTCAGTCTTCGGGACTCCGCAAATCCAACGACACTGATCCTTTAGTCTTTCGAATCCCCGGTATTCAAAATCCCGGTGAATCCCCCGATCTTTGCCACGTGTCCCCCCCCACAGATGGACGACTCTGATCGCTTTCGGGACTTCACAAGTCGCGAAGTCGAAAGACTCCCTTCTTTGCTTCCCAGTGTCCGAATCCCCGATATGAAAGGATCTCGCGACACCTGTCCTCCTCAGATGGAAGACTCAAATATCGTCGGGACTTCGGGACCCGTGAGTTCTAATCTCCCGGTCCTCCATCCTCTGAACCTCCGAGCTTCCAAAGTTCCAAAATCAGAAATCCCGATGCCTCTGCCTTGTCGGAACTTTTTCAGATTCTCTACTCTGCGCGTGAGTATTAAACCTCATGCTCCTTTCGACAGATACAATAGCTATCGGATATCTGCATGAGATCTGACGGCTCAGATCTTCTCTTATCCTATGCGCTCTCCTGGTGCTCTCTGAACGTGAAAACTTCAACGGTCTAGATCTTCCCTTCAGCCTGATCCAACGGTAGTTGTGCTCTGCCCTTGAGATTTTGGGATTCTAAACTCTCCAAAGAGTTCCTTGACCTCTGCGACTTCTGTAGCTATGGCTCTGTGCATGAAAGCACTACTCCTCTTGAGCTTCTCTCCTTAAATCCTCAAAGGATTCTTGGACTTCTGCGCTCCTTGCAGAATCTTTGCATGCCCAAAGGTGCTATCTCTTCTGAGCTTTTCCTATAGCTTCGACCTCTAAGTTATTAACCCTTTTTCCTTCTCCCTCAGATGGAGAATCTGATGCCCTCCTGGCACTCTCTTTCTCAAGCAACTTTTTGCTGAGTGTGTAGGGTGTTCAACAACCCTGTGAAGATCCTTCCTCAGACTCTTCTTCTATCTCTGAACTCAAAGAGTTCTCTCTGTGCGCCCTGACACCTGCTCAATGTCCTCCTGGCAGAGTGTCCATAATCCTCAGTGATTCTGTTTCTCTATGAACTCACAACAGAGTTCCTCCTCAACACTCTCTGCCTATGCTCAAT